>CM065697.1:52270197-52295197 GCA_017654935.2 Phymorhynchus buccinoides
TTTTTTTGATTTTTTAACGTTGGTTTCAATTATGTTGTCAGAATTTGTCCTCTCTTAAATCTGTCCCCAAACACCAAGGGCGCAACCATCTGAGCGGAAGGGTTTCGGCTGGATGTGGTCTTCTCCCTTTAGACAGGAAGGGAAGCAGGCTTCCACGCAAGTTCTCCTCGACAAACAAATGCAGCCTTACACACTGCCTGCCTGCTCCGCTAGTGGAATCAGAAACACGTTAAGATAAGTCATAATCAAATTAAGGAAGGCACTCATTCGTCCAGAAGTCCTTTAAAAATCAATACTAGTGTTTATTATAATATTACGCTTAACTTCAACTGCCATACAAAGCAAAATCGGGCTACGATCCATTGGGAAAGAAAGTCGCAGACCAGCAACCCCCCAAATTGATGTAGATTGTACTCCTCTAATGGTGCATTACATTTGGTGCTGCGGGAAATCCTTAAGTAGTTGATTCTGTGTACACCACAACCTAGCACGACATCGGCGGTTTTTCAAAAAGACAAATTCATTTTTGCTATAAAAAAAAGTGTGTGTGACGAACATTTTTTTATTAGTCATGTTTTCCGTTTTTTATTTATCTCCTACAACGATTAATTAACTCGATTTTTGTGTGTTTTTATTTATACTGTTCACAAAAAGAAACGCATACTTTTTATGTCCTCACTGCTGATGCCAATGCGTTAGTAGGATGTAACCAACTAGTCCAAAATGTCTGTTTACTTCTGTGCTTCACGTGCGCTCACGCTTTAGCGCCTGTCGGATTGCACGTGCACAAAATCACAAGTTGAACAATTTTTCGTTTTTTTGTCCTGCTTTGCGACTGGCTGAAGCAAATCCATGCACACCAGAGAATTACAGACCTCGCCAACAACAACATTAACGTTCTTCCTTGGCCCTCAATGTCGCCAGATCTCAACCCCATTGAGCACATATGGGATGAGCTGAACAGACGAGTCCGGGCGCGAGTGCACGCCCCTGCCAACGTCAACGAACTGTTCACTGCCCTCCAGGAGGAGTGAGACACCATGCCAGCAGAGGTGATCCGCAATGTGATCCGCCCCATGCCAGCAAGGTGCCGCGCCGTTGTTGCTGCAGGTGGTGAACATACCCCTTACTGAGTCCTCGCTGCCTAGAACGGGGTGTATCAGGAATGTGAACTGTTCACACACTGGAAAGGAATCTGGAATCGTTTACCTTTGTTCCAAAACAAATTACGTTGTGAAATGTTTGCAATCGAATTTATGCGAATTTAATGAAATTTGGAATAAAATTTATTTTAAAAAAGTATGCGTTTCTTTTTTTGAACAGTATATATATTTTTTTTTTACTGAAGACTTGCTGTTTGTATGCTTTACTTTTTTTCCACAAGTTTAAAAAAAATATTTTTTACAAGCTATTAATATGTTGGTCTGATGGCTTGATGTTCAGGTTATGTTTACACCTTTGATGCTTTGCTTTATTGATTTGAATTATGGGTTATGTCGTACCTTTCGTGGTACCTTGCTTGATTTAGATTTCAATTAAGGGTCATGTTTTTCAACTTCTTTCCTAAAGAATAAATTCACCAAACATTCTTTTTGTTCTTCAAGCTCTTGCTTTCTTTTTCTTCTTTTTAAAAAATCTTTTGGACAGCTAGGTTGGGTGCACAAAATTCTCCTTTCTTAACGGCATCTGCCTCATTTGTTACCACCAAACCCCCCCCCAAAATTTTTACTTCTGGACATATCTTTAGGCAGTTTTATTCTGAAGGGATTTATAGTCTTTGTTCCATTGTTGGCTTTTCACACACCGTATTGTATCGGTCAGTTTATTTCTGAATGGCAACAGAACTTCTCTCTTTTAAAGCTATGGCTTGAGCCTCATTTGTACTTCTGCATATTTTTATCAAATGCTTTTAAGTTCCTGTTGTTTTTCCAAAAAAAACTCTTATCGCCCTTTACGTTGTCTTGCCTTCTAATTTGCGATCTCACAAAGCCATTCATTTTACTGTCAGTTCTCTAACACATGGGATTCCAACCCAGTTTGTTTATATAAAATAATATGTCATAATTATAGTAAATAGTCTTTCAATTTCTTTGGGTGTCAAACATCTCGTTTTTCAAGGTCGTTGGATTTTCAATAATATTGGGATTATTATCTGTCTTCACAATTTAGTTTTGGTCAAGTACTCTCTCTTTTTTTAACTCTTTGTCTTTTTCCACACATTTGTTCACTGGTGACATGGGTTTTTTTTTCTTTTTGTAGAAAACGTTTGTCGGTTACTTTCAAGTCCGGGGAAGTGGCCGGATTGTCGCCCCTCCGGAGGGTGGGGGGAGGTTCCTGGTGGGGGAGCGGAACTCCCATCGGCGGCGGGTTGACATTGAACAGGGAGCCGCTCCCTCGGCTGGGGTCCGGGTGCCAGGAGCCGCTCCCTACTGGCAAGGGGGGAGCACCTTGCGACCCGTCGCTCTGTTGTGAGCTGAACAAAACGGATAAGATATATTTTATATAAACACATTAGGGAAATGCAAGGCAAAGAATGTGTCTTTAACTATAAAGCACTGGGACAATGCAAACCTTCGCTTTCAAGGACAAATCGGGTTTGAATTCCTGAGGGGAAAATGGGGGGCTCTTTGAGACAATAGTTCAAGTGAAGTCAAATTAGTCTGCACCCAAGCTTTTTGCATCTGCACTCATAAAAAAATTACGGCGGATCAATAAAAAAAATATGACCAAACAACATATTTACTAGGAACACAAAAACCATAGAAAACGTATGATCAATATGATTAAAGAAAAAACAAAGAACTTACGAAGCAGAAGAGACGAGAAGTGGGTGGTAGGGAGGCGAAGGTAGAGAGAAGGCGTGGATGTGGCGCGGGAGACAAAAGCTTGGGGGGGAGAAAGAACACACAAATAACACACGGCTCATTGTCACACACGCTAGTCAATCACACCCCACCACACACACACACACACACACACCACACACACACCACACACACACACACTCATTCACAAAAACACCACAGGACACACACACATACGCACGGCACGCACGCACAACTCACACACCACCACCACACACACACCACACACACACATGCACACACTAATAATTGAAAAACCAAAAACAAAAAACAGAAGGAAAGGGAAGAAGAAGGACGGCGTTTGGTCGGTTAAAGGACTTCGGGGGTGTTTGTAATGTAATTTGTAACTACTAAGAGAAAGAAAGACAAGTGTAAGCAAAAAATGTCCGCCAAGGGCAGTTGAAATGTCGCACCGAGCCAGACTGTCCAACGTGTTAAGAGGGGGTTGCAGGTGGGGGCAGGGGTGCAGGTTAAAGGGCGCGTCTCAACGGGCAAATGAGCAAAATGATATCTGCCACGCTACGGCGATGCCCTTGTATTTTCACTGTGATGGAGGATTACACAGAGAGCGCCTTACTTTTCACTTGGGCGAATCACCCCTGACTCTCCTCTCTTATTGTGGGACACAGCTATCACTTGCAGGGTTGAAGAACATGGTAAAAATGGACATAGCATCATTCAACATCATCGTCCATCAGGCATCAAGATCATCAGCATCAGCATCAGGATTCAGGATCATCCACATCATTCGTCCATCCTCATCAGGATCAGGATAATCAGCATCACCATCATTATCGTCATCATCAGCAGCGGCAGCTCAACAAATCACATGATGAATACAGTTCGTCGTCGTCCCGTCAGATCATTCTCCTCTCTCGTGCGTAGTAATCATGTAAGCACAACGATTCATTAAATGATCAGCATCACCAGTCACAAGTAAGAATCACCAATCATCATCAGCACAATCATCATCCACCATACAGCATCATCACCATCACCATCATTCAACAACAAATTAAGCACTCGGCCTCATCCAACCTTACTAATTCCTTGCTGTGAAGGAACTTTCTACGTTGTTACTTTTTTATACTAGATTTCATCATTATAATAATAATCACCATCCAACTGATCACGATCATCATCATCATCATCAATCATCATCATATTACATGATCACGCTGCATTCAGTCATCATCTCCACCATCATTTCATCGATCCACGACCATCATCATTCATAACAACCATCTATGATGCATCAGTCAACGAAACCTCATCATCATGTGATCACGATCATCATCATCATCAATCACTGATCACCGATCATCACCATCACCAACATCATCATCGTTAATATCCATCCTCAGACATCATCATCTCGTTCATCGCAATTATCTGTAATTAGCTAACAGCAAATAGCGGTTTTTTATTTTGTTACAGTATCGTTTTTACACTACATAAACAAAAATAATGCACCAAACATCTCTCTCCTACCCCCCCCCCCCCCCCCCCCCCCCCCCCCCTCTATTTCCAAATAGCTCTATTCATAAATTATGTTACTGTAAATATTGAGAAATCAGTAATATGTGAAAAATACAAGGTATTTCCAGTTAATTTCATTGCAATATACTGTGACCCCCAGTAATTACATGAAAATTACTAAAAAATCCTAGTAATTTACGTAATTACTGAAAAATCAGGACAGCACGTGTTTCTGGAAATTTACTAAGCGCCACTTCCTTGGCTAAATTTGAACGAAATTGGTCCATACCATAGGAAATCTGAATTCCTCTGAGTTGATAAAAAGGTGACTGCTTCCAAACCTTTGAGATGGTGTGTTTGAAGGAAGGGTTCAAAGTTTTAAGCATAGGATTCTTTTTGTATTATAGACTGCATTAGCTTAATCTAACATTGCAAACCCCATACAAACTAGGCCAAGGAGACAACACGAATAAAACAATAATGCATTAGCAAAATGCAAAAACTTTGAAACATTTCTTACACCAATAACAATCACATGCCAGCAAAATATGCAATTTAAGAAAATACAGACCCCAAAACAAGAGCCGCTAAGACCAGCCTAGAACACAGCCCGCGCCGTCGCGGCAGTTATTTTCGGGTCCAGTGACCTGACCTTAGACCTATGACTTGTTTTTTTTCGAATTTGGTGTCACGATACTATCCGCAAGCAAACTTTGAGTGTCCAAAGGTCCCGGGTATGTGTCAAACGTTACGTGCCAGGTGGCTCAGAAGCATTTTTTGTCTTCCAGTGAACCTTGAGCTTTGAATCAAAGACCTTAATTTTTAAATTTTGATGTGACCTTTGACCTTTCCATTTTTTGAATTTGGTGGAGATATGTTTAGTAGTAGGCGCCACGTCTCTAATGACGCTGTGAAACACTGGTCGACTGCCTACAAATTCCACTACTTTTCAATTCTGATATCTTACTGAAAGTTACTCCATGCATGCCAAAGAAACACACGTCCGGTAAATAAAAACAATCTTTGCTGCTTACGTCGATGGGGATTCTGTGTGGAAGAATGTTGGTTACTTGAACAACTAGCGATGACAGGAGACGGAACAGGGAGGTGCGGACGATAAAATTCACAGGTATGACCAAAGTTTGACCCCCCTCCCCCCCCCCGCTCGCTATGCAGTACCAGAGACGGCTTTCTCCTGACAAACGGGTTAGGTTTTCGCTTGTGGACCACAATTAAAATATCCGTTACACCAACAGAACAACTTAACAGCTTTACGCTATTAGTCGATGTTCATATCAAAGAGATAGGGCGTCGATTTAAGACACGAGCATCAAGGAATCAGAACATAGCAATGTGTTTCAAAAGCACATCCAAAATTCATTTCGAAAAAAATTAAGCATCTTGCGGAGAACAGGCTTTAAAAAGTTCATTTTTATCCTCTTGTTTAAACTGATGTACTGCATGACTAACCACCATGTAAGCGAATCGCTTTTGAAGCCAAAAGTGGTAGACCCGCATTCAGAGCTTGCCATTTTGGCTGGACGTTCGATGGAGGCCTCCTTTTTCAGTGATTAGACTCTCAGACTCGGCCAGTAAATGCTTTTTCATTCGTTATTTACTGAAACAAATATTATTATTTTGATCTAGATTTGTTCTGTGGAGTTTCGCGGAGTTAATAACAACAAGAATATCGAAGTTTATTATTTTTTAAATACAATAAATGTATCGGAAGCAAAAAAAGTAGATCTAGATCTATGAAACATTCAGAGATTCCCTGTAGGCCTATGCTTGGTATGATAATCATCAAGATTTGTAGGTGTTTTTGAAGTATGGATCCGCTCTTGTCACTGAAAAAATTAACAGAATACTCACGTTTTTCGACATTTTTTTTGTAGTGTGTCAGAGCTGATTTTATATACTTTGAAACAGTTTTTTTTACTTGGTCTAGATCTAATGGCTAGTCAAAAAACGGAACTAGGGACTTACGTCTGTAGGGCCTATATATAGTTCTGGCTCAGCTCAATCATATTTTGTCTCCTATACATCCCTGGTCTCGGTTAAAGAAGAAAATAAAACGAAATAAAAAATCAATTAAATAGACAAACAAACAAACAGACAGACAAACAAAATAATGTACAGATAGTGATTTAATTATGCATAGGGTCTGAAACCACTTATGTGTTGGTATGATTTGTTTTTGAATCAGGTAGACGAAGTAGGCCTGCTAGTTACTGTGAGACTGTCGTGGGTGTGTGTGTGTGTGTCGGGTGTGCGTGCATGCGCGAGTATGTGTATGTGTGTGGTGCGACGGGCCGGACGGCCGGGGGGGGGGGGACCCGTGCATATGTGTTGTGAGTGCGAGCGAAGCAAAAAGTCTCTCTCGCTTTGTGTATGTGGGTGCGCACACGTGCGCACGTGTGTGTATGAAACAGAAACAGAACAGCGTGTGTGTACGAGAGAAAGACGGACATTATTAGAGCGAGAGAGCCTGTGTGTGTGCTGTGGGTGTGTGTGTGTGTGTGTGCCGATGTGCTGCGCGCTGCTCATATGTGTTGGCTGATAAATGCATGTTGAAGTCACGAACTTACAATGTATGTCCGTGGTTGAAGTAAAATGTTCAGTCAGTTTGATTATAGTCGTGCGCACAGCACACTAGTTCTGTTGTGTAGTATTGTTATGCTTTATCCAGCCTTATTGCACGCTTGCACACTTAGGCCTATTGCATTTTTTACACGATGTGGGGGATTTAGTATGCATGTATGCATGTGTTCCTGGATTATAGCGGGTGCATTTGGTGTGAACACACACCACAACATGTTTGTATTTTAAAATAGAAACAAAAAAAAAGTAGAAGGAGGGGGACCTGTGGTGGCAAGGGTTCTGGCCCCCGGCCCCCTCTTTCTTAAAAATAATACAACAGAGGGAAGAATAGGCGCATATCGAGGGGTGCCTGCCAGAACGGTCTATCTCAAAAGGAATAAAGAGCACAGATGGGCAGTTCTGGCATTCACCCCTCGATATGCACGCACACACTCACACACCCATGCATGCACTCACATACATGATTTTATCCAGTATTATAGCTACACGTGCATTGCAAACTAAAACAAAGGTATCTGAAGTACAAGTGTTGCCAATAAAATTTTAAAGTACAAATGAAACTATCGCTAATGGATACAACTAAAAAAATAAAATAATTTAAAAAATGCCAGTGCAGAGAATCGGACCCCAGCCTTTTCCCCCCTAAAACAAAAAAAACAGAAAACAATTCATGTCGCTGAGCGGCAGCTAAATTTCCTCGCGGGCTTATACCTAGCACTCGTTAGCACCACCTGTTGATAATGATAGGTACTTAATGGTTCAAAACATGTTTCAATAGGGGTATGAACAGTAATGGCATTAGTCCTTTTTTCATGCCCAGATTGCACTATTTTGCTTCTCGGATTTAAATTGTTTTCCTGGGGAGCATGCCCCCGGAACCCTCTTGGGGTCTTGGTGCTTCGCACCTTCGATAAATTAGCCCCCACCCCTTAAACACTTAGGTCCGGCCCTGCACAGAAACACACAAACAGAAACACACACACAGAAACACACACGTACACATAATGCACACACTCCTAGCAGGATCATTGGGGAATTTCAGAAAAAAAAGTGCCAAACAAGAGTGTCGCTGAACGGCAGAAATAATAATAATAATAGTAGGGGAAGACGGGGTAAAAAAGCGCATGGGCGGGTAAGAAGCCCACCCCAATTATCTCATGAAATAAAGAAAATTTCAGTCAAATTTGCCCATGAGACGAATGCTAGACATTAACGCTCGTCTCATGGGCAAAATGAGACTGAAATTTGCTTCATTTCATGAGATAATTGGGGTGGGCTTCTTACCCGCCCATGCGCTTTTTACCCCGTCTTCCCCTAATAATAGCAGTGAAGCATTTATATAGCGCACTCCTCCACCAAATGTGGAGCTATATAGCGCTTAGCAAGGGGGGAGGGGGTATGTGTATGCCTATTTGTATGTGTGTAAGCGATTACATGTCTTTGTTGAATTTCTTGTTTTTAATTTTTTGTGTTGTTATTATTTAAGAAAATGTATATAGCGCTTCACCTTTAAGCTTTTCAATTGCACTAAAATTATTCATATTAAAAACAACCGCTTACATACCTCCCCACTATCCTTCATATTCTCACACACACACACACACACACACACACACACACGCGCGCCGCGCTCTGCGCGCGCGCGCGCGCGCACACACACAACTAAATATGTACATCATTAACTAAACATAGATAAAATACATATCCATCATAAAATAACAATTTACAATCAGATTACATTGAAAAAAAAATCAATTTTCAATTTACACATTCACAATAACCGCAAAAGTAAAGTATACATATAGGTAGTACTACACACAAGGTTCACAAACATTCAAAAATAGACAAACACGCTCATAAAAGCAAATTAAGACATACTCGTATTCACCGCACTCACGGGTTTAAAACCCAAAAGAAAAAATAGATTTAATGTAAAATAAATTAAAAGAAAATGTACTCATATAATATCCCTTTCACAGATACAGACACACACACAACATACACACATGCACGCGCGCACAGAGAGAGAGAGAGAGAGAGAGAGGAGAGAGTTCAGAGGAGGGAGAGAGAGAGAGAGAGAGTGAGAGAGAGAGAGAGTCAGAGAGAGAGAGAGAGGAGAGAGAGAGAGAGGACAGTTGTCAAAATAATGAGAGGAACTGACGTTTTGATGAATCAAAGCTACACACACACACACACACACACACACACACACACAACATACAACACACACACACACACACACACACACACACACACACACACACACACACACACACACTCACCACACACACACACCACAACAACACACACACACACACACACACACACACACACACACACACACACACACACACACACACACAACGTACACATACACACACACACACACACCATCACCACAATCACTACCACCCACCCCACCCAAAAACACAATACATAATGAAACAAACTGTTGAATAAAGCCTCAACATTCTCTCTCCCTCTCTCCCCTCTCTCTCTCTCTCAGCTCTCTCTCTCTCTCTCTCTCTCTCTCTCTCTCTCTCTCTCTCTCTCTATATATATATATATATATATATATATATATCTCTCTCTCTCTCTCTCTCTCTCTCTCCTCTCTCTCTCTCTCTCTCTCTCTCTGCATTGATTTGGTGGTTTTTTTCTTCTAATATGTTTCTTCTTTGTTGTTGGAGAGATGTAAACAAGCGTGTATTGTGCTTATTCTTTTCCAACATTAAAAACGATTCGCATCATGTTGTATGTGTGTACTACGAATACTACAAAGACTACAGCCATAGGTCAAAGTTCAAGGTCAAGATCAACAAGATACAAAATGACTCCAGCTACAATCCTTGGGTGGTACCTATTAAGAATATATGTGATTATATAGATACAAGACCTATGAGTCGCTGACTACAGCCACAAGGTCGAAGGTCGGGGTCATACTGACCAAGAATATAAAATAAAAAATTATGTGTACGCCCAATGGGTTTGGGGCTATATAATTTTTTTTAATGACGAGGTCAAAAGTCAAGTTCAGTTACCATCAAGGTCTACTGTGCATCACGCATTACATTGAGTCAGTCTACCAATCTACCAAACGTGACATTTTTGACTGCAAAAAATGTTAAAGATATGGAGAATAAAAGAATAAATCTGAGGTCAAGGTCAAAGGTCAACAAGATAACCACTACCCAATATTATGAAGGCCCTTAAGCAGACCTGTTTACTCTACTATTTTCGAGTAGTATTCTACTCATTTTGAACCTCTACTACTCTTCAAAACTGAAAATAATGCTCTTTAATTCTTGATTACTACTCATTTTCAGTGAACATTATTTGATGGTTTAAGTAATAAAACTACATATTTTGCACCCAAACTACTCATTTCAGCTATCCAAACTACTCAAGACTTGTGTAGGGGGTAAACAGGTCTGCTTAAGCCAATATATCCACATACCAAGTTTCAAAACTGTATTTTCAACGACTTAAACATTATGGCCATCAGACCAAAAGAATCAAGTTTTCAAGGTCTAATTTCAAGGTCGAGGTCAGCGTGATTGTAAATTAGCCAATGCATGTCTTTTTGTCTTGGTAATACATCATCTCACAACATATGAAGCGACTTTGTTCAACAGTATGCTTGGGACAGACAGACAAACACAGACAAGAAAAGAACAAAATCAAATAGACCGCAACAAACATACTCCTATCCCACAATAGTGGGGCAAAGGACAATAAATCATCTTGCAAGACACTGTGGAGACGGTCAGCAGTTCTGGAGTACAAACATTCAAAAGATGTGTTGTTCTGGAGACAGGAAAACCGCTTGATGTTGGAATATTGTATGGAACAAGGAACTGTGATGGTTGCAGTGGTACTAATCTAAGGTACTTTTTAGCACCAGGGCTAATATTAGTTGTGTGTGTGAGTTACAGTTTGTTTATTTTCCACAACTGTTAACGTTTTCTTATTCTTTAGTTCAATGCTGAATCCCTGCATACCAGTTTTGTTGCTGTCGGTCCAGTAGTTTTAGAAATATGGTCATGTTAGTGTCAGTTGTGCTGAAATTTGCATATTGGACAAAAGCGAAAATAGCGGTTTTTAGCCATTTTTGCACCTCTGTATATCCTAAACTGCACATTTTGATTACACAGAAAAAAAATTAGCATGTCCTATATGTTGCCTACTATTACAAAATACAAGTTTCAACTTTTAAAAGTAATTAATCTTTGAGATATGCGACTTCAAAAACAGCCGTTTTTGCAATTTTCCAAAACAGCGAAAAATATTGGATATTCATAAGCAATTATTTTATAAACTATTGAAGATATTTAACTGAAATTTTGCATGTGAGTTTCTATTACGGGTTTGTTTATAAATATGCATTTGGTTTTTGGCTACCTTGAATTTTGACCGGTTTTGTGGATATACCTATTGTTAGTACTTATCCGCATGCAAAATTTGAACGCCCTAGGTCCCTCCGTTCAATCTTTATCGTGCCAGGTGCTCAGCAGCATTTTCGGCACCAATGACCTTGACCTTTGACCTATGACCATGTTTTTAACTTGGCCTAGATATCTTTAGTACATGCAAAATTTGAGCGTCCTAGGTCCCTCTGTTATGCCAGGTGTTCGGCAGCATTTTCGGCTCCAGTGACATTGACCTTTGATCTACGACCTTCATTTTTAAATTTTGCCGATATATTCTTAGTACCTATCCGCATGCAACATTTGAGCATCCTAGGTCCTTCTGTTCAATCGTAATCGTGCCAGGTGCTTGGCAGCATTTTCGGCGCAGTGACCTTGAACTTTGACCTATGACCTTCATTTTTTAACATGGCCTAGATATCTTAAGTACCTACCCGCTAGCAAACGTTGACCGTCCTAGGTCCCTCCGTTATCGTGCCAGGTGTTTGGCAGCATTTTCGGCTCCAGTGACCTATTACCTTCATTTTCGAACTTGGCCTAGATATTCTATTCTTAGTACCTATCCGCATGCAAACTTTGAGCGTTCAAATGTTATTATGTTAACATAGATAGTCAGTCAGATAGTCAGTCAACTTCAGAATGCACTGAAAACATTACCAGCGTTGCTCTCTTCGTTCGTGGCTGGTAATTAAATACTTACATTTGCAAACTATATTTACAGTATATAAAATAAAATAAAAGCAACCAAACACACATCAGCATCATAGACAATGTGTTATCAAAATTGGTGAATTGGTTCAAAACACAATGTTAACTTGGTAGCAAGCAACACAGTCCTTCAAACAATAGTGCAGAGCGAATGCAGTCATACTTCACTTTGGGTACGATGTTCTGAACATTTGAAGGAGAATGTTTTGTGAAAGGTCCTTTTAATTTAGAGGATGACACACGCTTTTTGTCCCAATTCGAAAGAGATCTCTCTATGTACCATGCTCATACACTGTCTGTCCCCCATTGGGACAAAAAGTAAACCAGCACAACATTTTGCCTTTGTTTTATTCTTTTCACAGAACTTCAAAAAGTATACACAGTTAGTGGTGTTTGTGGTTTCTTTGATCAAATATTATCTCCATTATGGGTAGAACCACTGGCATCCTTTATGGATCCACCACTATTGACAGTGGCATTTAAAGCTATAAAGCCATTTCAAGCCACGTTTGTACAGTGCATGGGGGGTTGGCAGTGTTTTGTGGTATAATTTGTTCATAATTATATTCCACTTCGGTGTGTGCCACAGGCATCCATTATTGGATCCACTGCCAACTCCTTATGCACTGCCTTTCCAGCTCTTTACATGTTGGATTCAGGGAGTAGCTACACTACAAAGTTTATTTGCATCCCTTTAATTAGAGGATCACCTCAGTGGTTGGCTCTTTCTAACCACATGTATTAAATTTTTCAAATCGCAGTTTCTGCATTTTAATAACTTATCTATTTTACCCAAAATGTTCTTCATTTTTCTTTTCGCCTTGTGCTGGTTTGCTTAAATTGTGGACTTTTCGGCCTAGTGCAGAGAGGACACCATTCTTTTATTGGTTGTCTTCCTGTTAGGGTTGATCCACAAGACAGTGTTTGTTAGCAGATATACATACTGACGAGAATTCCATAATTCGAAAGAGATCTCTCTATGTACCATGCTCATACACTGTCTGTCCCCCATTGGGACAAAAAGTAAACCAGCACAACATTTTGCCTTTGTTTTATTCTTTTCACAGAACTTCAAAAAGTATACACAGTTAGTGGTGTTTGTGGTTTCTTTGATCAAACAAATTTACTGAAACACTGTCAGTAAATATCTGTAAAACATGTGCTCCGATTTCAGTAATTACGTGAAATTACTAGGATTTTTTAGTGATTCATGTATTTACTGGGGGTCACAGTAACTTCATGAAATTACTGAAAAGTTTAGGAATTTCATGTAATTACTGATTTCACATATTTGCGGTAACATATATATATTGGTGATGACATAAAATTGTTTCATGTCATCTTTTCTATTCGTCTGTCTCTCCTCCCTCCCCCCTCCCTCCCTCTCTCCCTCTCTCTCTCTCTCTCTCTCTCTCTCTCTCTCACCTCCCTACCTCTCTCTCTCTCTCTTTATCTCTGTCCATCTCTCTCTTGTTACCCGGTTTTTTATATATAAAAAAGTGTACGCTGCTGAATCAGTTAAAAAACCAAACGTTGAGGGTACTGTAAAAAGGACTGAATCTCTCTCTCTCTCTCTCTCTCTCTCTCTCTCTCTCTCTCTCCCCCCCCCCCTCTCTCTTTAGTCTGTCTCTCTGTCTGTTTCTCAGTCTCTGTGTGTTTACCTGCTTCCTGAAGTGTACGCTGCCGAAGCAGTAAAAGAAAGCATTGAGCGTGCTGTTGATGAAGACCGAGCTGATGCCGTAGGAAGGGATATTGGTCCAGCAGTTGGACATGCTCTCATCCTCCTTCGTGCCCTTGCAAAGCACGGGAGGGTCATTGGTTAACACTCTGGCCGGACAAATATGGAGGAGAAAAAAGTAAGAGTCGGTAGACTTCAACATATAAAACGCATGAATACGCAGGGAACATAGTTGCAATAAACAAATAACACTAAACAATACTTTTTTTTTCTACCCAGTCTTTGGGAATAATAATAAGAAATAACAAATCAGAAAAATCAGAGACAGACAGACATATAGATAAACAAGATAGACAGACAGGCAGAGAGACAGACTTCAAGAGAGTAAATAGAATGAATTTCACTTTTATATTATTAGCATGTTCAAATTTCGTTAAACAAAGTTCAAAACACGCAAAACAAAGAGAACCCTGCAAATATCCCCCCAATTTATTAACCAGGGTTTGCTAAATCAAATGGTAATAATACAAGTGATGCGATGCATTTTACATAGAAATTCAAACTGTGGAAACTTGTATCAATTCTGTCATGAAAATCCACATAAATGAACAAAAGTATTCCAAGTCATAGATGTTATTATTTTGAGAAGACCAAACGCTCGTAACGAAACACTTTTTAAAAACAAACGAAATGAACTCTGGTATTTTTATCATGGATAACAACCTTAGAATTACAGGTTATTCAGCAGTTTTTGTAGAAGGATAAGATCTCGCCCTTTCAGCACCCCCCCCCCCCCCCCCACACACACACACAACACACATGCGCGCGCGAGCACAAACACACATACACACACACAAGACTCCCTCCTCCCCCTCTTTTTCTGCCCCACAAATAAACACACACATACACACACACACAAGACTCCCTCCTCCCCCTCTCTTTCTGCCCCACAAATGCTGCTGACCTGCTGAAGAAGTGAGGCATCCACGTCAGGATGAAGAGGATGACGATGACGATCATGGTGTTGCGGGACGACCTGCGGATGTGGTCCAGGCGGTACAGGGTCAGCAGGGCTTCTTCCTTCAGCTGCTCCTGCTGCAGAGCGAAGATGGTTCCGGACCTCAGTCTTCCGGGATCCTGCGCCATGGAGAAGCGCGTCTGTGGCGGATCTTTGAGCGGTTCCTTGGTGACACTCTTGTGCTTGACGCTGGTGTTGATGGCGCCCTTGTCCACCACCTGATCGTAGTCGCCCATAGTCTTGGGCGTGGTCACCATGGAATCCGTGGTAATGTGGGGAGACGTCGGGGACTGAGCCGAGCTGCTCTTGACCACACCAGGCTGCTTGAGGATGGCGGGCGGGTCGTTGGCTGACACGTTTGTATTGAGATTGGTGGCGAAACTGGGCAGTATGGAAACGACATTCGTATTGGGGCTGCTAGTGGCCCCGATCTCCGTGGAGGACGGGGCGGAGGAGGTGACGCCGGTGCTGGTGTCTTCACGCACCTTCTCCAGAGGCTGAGCTCGGGGCAGCAGGGGCGATGTTTTGGCTTTCTCCGACGTGACGTCCACGGTCTTGGCGAAGGAGCCGAACCCTCTCTGGCTGATGAAGGAACTCATGTTCACGCTCTGCTTGGATTCCGACTCCTCCACTGCGAAGAAGTTGGAAATGGCGTTGCTGAGTTTCTTCATCCGGCTCTTCTTCTTTCCGCTGGGATCCGTCTGAGTCATCTCCCCTTCCGGCCGGGGCTGGTGAAGCCTCTCGGCGAACGTGAGGCCCGCCGCCTCCCCCGCCTCCCGCACGTGGGACATCCTCTTGACCATGGTGCTCACAGACGACCTCAGTCCTTCCTCGTAGATGTACATGTACTTGTTGGGCGGGGGTGGGTTTTCCAGCATGTCGGTGATCTCCGCCTTGATGTCCCGAGTTAGGACGTGGATCTTGTAGCCGATGGTGCTGTAGGAGTACATCAGCAGGCCCAGGCTGACGAAGAAGGTGACGCCCACCGTCGTGTTGTAGGCCACGGGGTAGAGGGTGCCCTCGTACGCTTTATCCACCCAGCATATATTCACATTGGTGCCAGCGTAGGATGGCCGTTTCGTGATGCCAAACATGGGCGCGAAGGGAACGGAGACCAGCGCCGACAAGAAGACGGCCAGACCTACGTTATAAAAGGAGCGCAGCCTGTCCGTTTCCTTGAAGGACGGGTTGTTGACCCGCCTCAGGCGGTCCAGGGCCAGCAGGAGGACGATGAAGCTGGACAGGTTGGTGGACAGTGACACCACCATGAAGATGAGGCGGCACACGGAGGCATGCAGGAAGCTATAGGCATTGAGCACCTTGAAGATGAACAGCGGGATGCCCACTAACGTGGCACACATGTCCGACACGCTCAGAGTGACCAGGTAGGAGCGGATGGCGCTGGAGGGAAAGCGCTTGAGGAAAACCATGGTGACCACGGTGTTGACAGTGCCACCCACCATCATCATCAGCACCATCACGAACACCAGCGGACCCCGGCTAATCATGGAGTCGTCCGTCAGTAACTTCTGGTTTCTGTACTCTTGTTCATCCAGGCTACTCCCACCAATATTGAGGACTAAGGTGCTGGTGTTCTCTTGGCTGCGTTCAGCATTCAGAGGCAGCGTTGTGGTGGCCAGACTAGTGTGGCCAGGGTCATAGGACATAGTGCTGTTCAAAGCTGATATGCTGCTCGCTCTGATGTCCGTCCGCCTCCAGATGCTGTTGTTTTAAAATCTGCACACAAGTATTTGTATTCAGGCTGACAGACAGACATACTGACACACAGACATACTTACTCGATGCACAAAGCAATATCTGGGCTATAATATATGCTTTTCAATAGGACCTAAGGCTAGTCCCTTTGCCCCGTTCTCCCTGCATGGCCAATGTATGCAATAAAACATTCAGTGTTCGTTGTTCTCTCTCTTTCTTTGATGCTTTCTTGTGGTGTTTGTTTACACTTTTCCCCACATAGTCTTTATCATAATTGTTCTGGCTGCTCTTTCATTTGCTTCATTTGATATCTTCTTTGTATATCAATAATGTAGGTGTGAAAGGGCAATCGGCAAGAAGCTCTTTGCAGTTAACCCATTCGGTCGTTGATAACATAATCTTATTCACATTTTCCCTGTCTGTCGGTCTGTCTTTTTCTATGCTCCCCCCTCCCCCGTACCCCCCCCCCCCCCCTACTTCTCCATCTCTCTGGCAACATTTGTAAGGCTGGATTGGATTGGTCACTCACTGACCAAACAATCTTCGTGACTGGCCGGCTGTCCACGATTAGGAACCAACACCCCACCCCCTCCCCCTCCCTACCCTCTTCCCCTACTCCACCCCTTGGGAGGCTCCCCGTCTCGCACTCTTCCTTTCAGTCTGTCTGTCTGTCTGTCTGTCTCTGTTTCTGAGGTTGTCTCTGTGTGTCTTTTTCTTTCCTTTGTTTTGTTTTCAGCAAGCCTTTCTCCCAGATTATTTATCTCCTTAATTCTCTGTGTCTCACTTTTTTTCTTAATCATTTTTTTAAAAGCACAGTGGAATTACTACATTTCTGTCTCACTTTCTTCCTGTCTGTCTCCCCCTCTGTCTGTGCCCGTATTTTGTTTGTTTCTTTTCTTGGCTATGTCTTTCTTTTCTGTCTGTCTCTCTGTCTCACTCACTTCCTGTAACCGTGTCTTGCTCTACTTCTGTATCGTTCTGACTGGGTCTCTTCCACTTAGAAGCGTGTCTGTCTGATTCTCTCTTAAATACGCATTTAAAACAAAACAAAAACACAAACATTCTGTATTCTGAACTTGTGTATAAGCTCCGAGTTAACACACTATTAAATACAGAACGTTGTTTATCTTTAGAACCAGGAGAGCATTACCTCCGGCTTAATCACGCCGCGACTATTGACTGAAACTGAGTCAAGTAACGGTTATTTGGTTTATTTTTCTACGTCTGTAAGAAGAAATCCTGTTCATTCAAACGTCCTATTTTCTGCCAATTTCAATCTCAGAGTGAAAGCAGCTTCGCTCGCTAGGAGGATGTTTAACTAATTGTATATTTTACAGATTCTACGAATTTCTTCCCGTCTGGATGAACGATTCGAAGCCTGCCAGCGAAGGAAATATTGCGCCAGCGCGCGCACGTGTGTGTGTTTGTGTGTGCGTGTGTGTGCTGTGTGTTTGTGCACGCGCGCGCGCAGGCTTTGTGTGTGTTCCTGAAAACGAGAGAGAGAGAGAGAGAGAGAGAGAGAGAGAGAGAGAGAGAGAGAGAGAGATATATATATATATGTTGTTGTATTTGTTTCAGCCCATGATGAAACATGAATTAGGCGAAAATTTGGCCTGGTGTCAATAAATCTTTTTATTGGAACTTTTATCGGAACGAGTGGACAGAGAGTGCCGTGATTTTATTCTTTTTGTATATATATATATATATATGTGTGGTTGTTTTTTCTTCTTCAATTCTTGTACGTTTATATATATATATATATATATATATATATATATATCAAATAAATAAATAAACAACATTACACAAAACTTCATGGCAGTCAATGTTTTATTAAAAACAACAAATTTTCGTTTGTCTAAGCAAACTTTTTCAAGTAGCCAACTACTATGTACACACACACAAGTGATTTTCTATCTGTGAATTTTGTTTTTATATACACTAGCCTTTTTTCTATTCACTGAGCTTAAATACTAAGTTCTAATATTTATATATATATATATATCGCCTAGTTCATGTTTCATCATGGGCTGAAACAAATACAACAACATACATATATATATATATATATATATATATATATATATATATGGTTCATAATGGCTAATCCTTTTTTCAGGCAACCTTATAAAACATTGTTGTTTAGATAATTATTACTCGTCCGAGCAACCATCCAGAAAGGAAGGCCTTAAGAGCCAAGCCTCTGTGTAACGATAATAACAACCCACGTCACCTCGCAGAGGGATTGTTGCTGCGTTATGTTTATAGTTACACATAACACTTGAAATTAAACAACATTCGAACCTAATTCCTTGCATCTTGTACACTGTTCTAGTTTGCTGTTATTGAGCCACGTACATTGTTCAACCTTGTTAGCATGATAGCAAGGTGTATGAGTCTTATGTAGATAACAAATAGGAGGGAGGATATGTTTCGGAGGAAGGTACTCTATCCAGCATCGCTATAATTTTTCTTTCCATAATTGGGTCATGTGAGAAATAACATGTATTTAGGCTATGGATTTGTTAAGATGGTGGTTGCATGATGTTCTAGTTAGGATGGTGTTTTCCAAAACACCTCCTTACTATATTATGTTATCTCCTTTCTGATCCCACACAGCTCTTCCCCCCCCTCTCTCTCTCTCTTTTCCCTCCCCCCTCTCTCTCCCCCTCTCTCTCTTTCTCTCTCCCCCTCTCTCTTTCCCCTCCCCTCTCTCACTCTCTCTCCCCCTCTGTCTCTCCCTCTCCCTCCCTCCTTCTTTCTCTCCCTCCTCTCTCTCAATCCTCTCTCTCTCTCTCTCTCTCTCTCTCTCTCTCTCTCTCTCTCTCTCTCTCTCTCTCTCTTACCCACGCGCGTGCATTCATACACGCACGTTCACACACACTAGTGCATACTCACAGACACTCTCACACTAATACCCGTACAGACACACACACTCACACATACACACCCACACTCACACCCACCCACCCACACACACACACACACACACACACTCGCACTCACACACTCACTCTCTCACCTTGTAGTACCCCCACCCCCCTACCTCACATTTCCCCTACTCATTCTTTCCTTAATCTTCCTAAATGCACGCAATTTTCACTTCCTTTTTACCTGTTCACTCTTACATCAATCTTTCGTAATGCACGGAATTTTTACATTTTCATTTTGAAGAATGAATTTTAATCATGTTTTTATTGTGCTGCTTGAGGCACTGCATTGGATTCGTGTCATTGCCAATTTTTTCCACCTGGAAAAAACCAGAATTAAATGTCGAAAATTCGGTAAATTTTGTATCTTGTTTGTTGGTGTTTTTAGTCTGAAAGTTATATATATATAAAGACATTGGACACAGAAAAGTTTTATCAAAGCAAACTCTCTCTCTCTCTCTCTCTCTCTCTCTCTATATATATATATGTATATACGATACTACGATTTCTATGACCTCCCTTATTGAATCCTTCACTGGATCCACCAACATGGCATCCCATCTCTTCTACTCTCTTCGAGGGATTGTAACTTTAGAACATTATTATTTTTGTTATTTTACACAAGATTGTTACCATTTCTTTTTAATTAAGTGCTGGTTTGCTTTTATTGTGGACTTTCAATCTGGTGCAAAGAGGACAACCTTTCTCTTGTAGAAAGTCTTCTAGCTCAGTTTGAATGTTCACTGTGGACATACTTTGCAGGCCGATATGCAGACTGAAGAGTCTTTCTCAAAGACGAAACAGCTGTCTTTGCATAGGCATTGTCTATCTCCCCCATTGGGAGAAAAGGTAAATCAGCACATTATTTTCTTTTATTCTTTTCAGAACACAGAATAAATTGTAAAGTTAAAATTAAAGTTATTCAGTTTCTTTCTTAGGCTCACAAACTTAAATATTGGACACAAAACAAGTTTTTTTCAAGCAAACTATATATATAAGAGGAAAGTTTAATGGTGTGGTTGTTTTTTCTTCTTCAATTTTTGTACGTTTATATATATATATGTATATATATATAGCATGACAGAAAAATCTCAGTGAATAGCCAACTCCGTACCCCTACTCTGAAGGACTGAAAAGTTAGTGCATTTGAAATGCAGAATAGTTTGCTTTGATAAAGCTTTTCTGTGTCCAATGTCTTTATTTGTGAACCTCAGAAACAAAACCAGTTAACGTTAACTTTGAGTAATGTTCCGTGTTCAAAAAAAAAAAAAAAAAAAAAAATATATATACAGTGTGTGTCATTCCTGAAGAAGAGAGGACACCCTCTCGAAAGCTTGAATTAAAATTGGAACGACCACGGATTTGTTGTAGTTTTCTTTCTTTTTGTGTTATAATTTTTTTTAATATAAATTGTGCTGATTGATTTATATATATATATATATATATATATATATAGAGAGAGAGAGAGAGAGAGAGAGAGAGAGAGAAATTGAAACATTTTATTTTATTGACATTGGCAAACAATGCTCCGATGCCAAGGAAGCACAAACCATGAACTAAAGAATAGAAGCCTAACTGGCGACTAAATCAGTTCATAAACGATTTTTTTTAAGAAACATAAAATAAATCATCTTACATACATTTACACTAAAGAATAACTGTTAGACTGACCAACCAACAATAATATGTAAGTTACCAAGAGAGAGAGAGAGAGAGAGAGAGAGAGAGAGAGAGAGAGAGAGAGAGAGAGAGAGAGAGACGCATGCACACACACAGAAAAACAGACATATCTTTTGTATATAGACAAACATAAAAACAACCAGATAATGTATACTTGGAAGTCGGGGCGGGGGGGGGGGTGGGGGGGGGGGGGGGGGGGGGGGGGGGGGGGGGGGGGAGAGGTTGAAAGATGCGTGCATACAGTACAAGACAGCCCCACTGTCAGCCCAGCCCTCCACAATAGCAGCTGTGTTTCTCACCTTGGTTGGTTCAGGCTTTGGTTGGTGGGAGAAGAGCCTGTGAGGAACTGACGTGGTCCTGATCCTGATTCCATGCTGATCCCAGAGTTGGCATAATCCTGTAACAGGAACAACATCCTTTAGAATGGTCATTAGGTAGGTTAGGTCATAACTAAAAAGAAAAGAAAAAAGCGCACACAACACCCTTATGTCTGCAACGCACGCACGCATGCAACACGTGCGCATGCACGCGCGATCAAACACATAAACACGCACACACTCTTTCTCTGTCTCTCTCACGCATACTCTCTCTTACTCTCTCTCTACCCCCCCCCCCCCCCTCTCTCTCTCTCTCTCTCTCTCTCTCTTCTCTCACCCACACACACACACACACACACACACAACACAACAACAACAACAACAACACATACAGTATTTATACGGCGCTGAATCTTTGATAGAAATCAAATCAAAGCGCACACACACGTTAGCATTCAAAGCGCATTCAAACACAAACGCAATACAACGCGAACACACACAGATAACATAAATGGAATATAGCAGAAACAGACCTAATGGCAAGAGAGAGAAGATAATGAGAGAGGAGCTTTAATGACGGGGGAACAGGTGGGTTTTGAGGTTAGCTTTGAAAGCAGAGAGAGTCGGTCGCTGACGGAGGGAGAGCGGAAGTTTGTTCCAGGAGGTCGGTCCCGAGACAGCAAAAGAGCGCCGACCAACAGTTGAAAGCTCACACACATAGATATTATTTATTTCTCTCTCACGCATGCTCTCTCTCTCTCTCTCTCTCTCTCTCTCTCTCTCTCTCTCTCTCTCTCTCTCTCTCTCTCTCTCTCTCTCTCTCTCTCTCTCTCTCTCCACTTCTCTCTCTCAAAACACACACACACACACACACACACACACACACACACACACACACACACACACACACACACACACACACACACACACACACATATACACACATATAGCTGGCTATTCACTGAGATTTTTCTTTCATGCTATTTTTATCCTTAATTTGGATACCATCTCAGTAGTTGGCCCTCCCAAACTGATGAGATCTTCTCAAGATCGAAACAGCTGTCTTTGCATAAGGCACTGTCCCTCCCCCATTGGGAGAAAAAGTAAATCAGCACAATTTATGTTTTTAATTTTTTTTTATTTTTTTTTATTTTTTTTTTGAACACGAACATTACTCAAAGTTAACATTAACTGGTTTTGTTTCTGAGGTTCACAAGTGGAGACATTGGACACAGAAAAGCCTTATCAAAGCAAACTATTCTGCATTTCAAATGCACTAACTTTTCAGTCCTTCAGAGTAGGGGTACGGAGCTGGCTATTCACTGAGATTTTTCTTTCATGCTATATATATATATATATATATATATATATAGAAGATAGCACAGAAAACTAGATATATATAGTTTGCTTTGATAAAACTGTTCTTTATTTGTGAACATTTATATATATATAAACACACACACACACATCAGGGCTCCCAGGGACCCCCATTTGGGGGGTCCATGAAGTACTATTAGCAAAAAGGACCTAAGAGAAAATGTGTGTGTGTGTGGGGGGGGGGGGGGGGGGGGGGGGGGGGGGGGGGGGGGAGGGGGGGGGGGGGGGGGGGGGGGGGGGGAATCCTAGGGATGCACTATACAAATGGGCAAAAATAGCAAAAAGTGGTCTTGGCATTCCAAGTTATGACCTCCAATCACGGGCCTTTCACCAGATATGAATGTTACTATTTCTAGGCCTAATGTACTGAACTGATTCCCTCACCTTCTCCATCTATTCTCTCTCCCCGAATCTCATTGAACCAATTCTGAGCCTGCCTCCTGCGTGCGTGTATGCTTGTATATGTACGTACATGTATCAAACAAATAGACATTCTGAAAACTTCTGTCAAGCTACTCATTAAATGCATTTGGAATGTTACGTATTTCAATATTTCCAAGGCAATGGGGACCCTCCATCCCTCCTGTAGGACCCTCTACACTCTAAAAGAAAGGGACCCTACGATCCCTTGTTTTGCAGGACGATTGGGAGCCCTGTACACACACACACACACACACACATACACACACACACACACACACACACACACACACACACACACACACACACACACAACACGCACGCACGCACGCACGCACACACACATGCACACACGCACGCACACACACGCGCGCGCACACACACACACACTGCACATCACTACATACTCATAGTATGGATCATACACAAGCGCTAACGGTCACAACAATTTATATTAAACCCCATATTTCATGTTCTTTTTTTCATAAACTCCAACATGTATTTAGACCAAACTGAGCTGCGTTAATGCAGAAATAGTTACTAATCTGCATAGTTATGGTTCTTGCAGGGGCATTCCTGTACAACATGGATTTGCGATATTCCTGCGAGACTAACAAATTTCAGCCAGATGAACTAGCTCTAGAGTCTAAACTAACCCTTGGTTGCGGTAAATTTTCGTTTTGATGAAAAGTGTAAATCATGAAATATCAATATTTCTTTAAATTAAAAGTGGTCAAGCTGTAGGCTACTCACTGCAAAAAGATACAGGTCTAGGCTAACACACCAGAAAGACAACCTGCTATGTATAAAACACACCCTGCCCGCACGCCCGTTCACCCACACCCCCCCCCTCTCTCTCTCTCTCTCTCTCATCTCTCGGCCCAGCCTAAATTCTTATCCTTGTAAAATAAAGTGTCTGAAGTCTGAACTCTCTCTCTCTCTCTCTCTCTCTCTCGCTCTCTCTCTCGGGAATTCGCTCTCTCTCTCTCATCGTCTCCTCCTCTCTCTCTCTCTCTCTCTCATATATAGTATGTAATTTTCTCTCTTCTCATCGTCTCTCTCTCCTCTCTCGCTTCTCTCTCTCTCTCTCTCTCTCTCTCTCTCTCTCTCTCTCCCTCTGCTCATCCTCTCTCTCTCTCTCTCTCTCATATAGTATGTAATTTGTCATTCTCTCTCTCTCTCCTCTCTCTCCTCGTCTCTCTCTCTCTCTCTCTCTCTGAGAGCACACACACACACACACACACACATACACACACACACACATACACACACACACACACACACACACACACACACACAAAGAGAGAGAGAGAGAGAGAGAGAGAGAGAGAGAGAGAGAGAGAGAGAGAGAGAGAGAAGAGAGAGAGAGAGAGAGAGAGAGAGAGAGAGAGAGAGAGAGAGAGAGAGAGAGAGAGAGAGAGAGAGAGAGATAGATTAATTTGTTTTTGTGTTTGTTGGTTTATTGTTTATTCATTTGTTCATTTGTTTGTTTTATTTTATATTTCCTTTTATTGTTTGTTTGAGACATCAAATAGTTTGAATATATACACTCCACATTTTTGCCCAAAATCTTTTGACGGAAAGATAAACCCGTCTTGTTGATGTTGCTCTTTCTTGTCGTTAAGCCTAAGGCCCTAATTGAATGTGGATATTCCAAATAAAATGTAACTTACACCTAGTCTAGAGGCACATAATTATTACGATTAATTGTAACGCATTTGTTGCTAACAATGTCAGCTTAATTATTAAATAGGACTGTTCTATTTAAAAGTATAAGTCGTATGC
>CM065697.1:52300197-52302697 GCA_017654935.2 Phymorhynchus buccinoides
ACCACAAATCCTCCCTTTTCCCTTTCTCCCCACCCCCACCTCTCTCTCTCTCTCTCTCTCTCTCTCTCTCTCTCTCTCTCTCTCTCTCTCTCTCTCTCTCTCTCTCTCTCTCTCTCTCTCTCTCTCTCTCTCTCTCTGTCTACAAGAGCTGTCTCCCCCCCTCATTCTCTCTCTTTCTTCTTGTTCAGTTTCGTAATCCTTTTCTTTCTCAGTCTTTTATCTCAACATGCGTCACTACTATTCTAGTCATCATGTCTGTGCCTCTGTTTCTGCCATCCCCCCCTCCCGCTACTCATCCCCTTCACCCCCCCCCCCCCCCCCTCTCTCGCTCTCTGTCTCTCAGGGGTGGTTAAATCCACTCCCTGGCTTAGTTTAACTCCCCTGGTCCTCACTCTTAGCGGCTAAAGGGAGCTAACTCCAAGACCCCAGACATCCCTCTTACCTCCCTTCGCCTCCAATCAGCGTCAGTTGCACATATGTGCTAGCACACACACACACACACACACGCGCGCACGCACACGCACACTCACACACACACACACACACACACACACACACACACACACACACACACACACACACACACACACACACACACACACATAGGGGAAGACGGGTTAAAAAGCGCATGGGCGGGTAAGAAGCCCACCCCAATTATCTCATGAAAAAAAGAAAATTTCAGTCAAATTTGCCCATGAGACGAATGCTAGACATTAACGCTCGTCTCATGGGCAAAATGAGACTGAAATTTGCTTCATTTCATGAGATAATTGGGGTGGGCTTCTTACCCGCCCATGCGCTTTTTACCCCGTCTTCCCCTACTACACACAAATGCACACACGCACACACAAACACACACACACACACACGCGCACACATTCAGGCACACACTAACAAACACACATTCAGGCAAGCGCGCACGCATGCAGACACACCGACGCGAAAATATAGTCACACAGGCAGACAGACCGATAGTACTACTGTACACGCCGCTTATAAGGAAGTGGAGGGGACACATTTTTTTTACTTCCTTATGACCGACTTCCTTATATCCGAAGTCGGTTATAAGGAATTTTGGGCAATTTAGTTCCTTATAACCGATGTAAATGAAAATGAGGAGATGAGTAGCAGAAACAAGAAAAAATAAATATGCTTATTTTTTTCTCTCACAAAAATACATGTCAGAGAATCTTTGTTCCCTAGTGGGTATACTAGAGATTTTTCTCAGTACAAATAGCTCCCCCACCTTCTGGAAGTTCTGCACCAGCAATGTCTTTTAGTTATCACTTTATTTGAATCCGCCTTGTTCTCTTTTTGCTGCTATCTACTTTGTTTCTGCCATTCTCCCCATTTAGTTAATTGGCCCATTCTCCCCATTTATATATTGGCCCATTCTCCCCATTTAGTTAATTGGCCCATTCTCCCCATTTAGTTAATTGGCCCATTCTCCCCATTTATATATTGGCCCATTCTCCCCATTTAGTTAATTGGCCCATTCTCCCCATTTAGTTAATTGGCCCATTCTCCCCATTTATATATTGGCCCATTCTCCCCATTTAGTTAATTGGCCCATTCTCCCCATTTAGTTAATTGGCCCATTCTCCCCATTTAGTTAATTGGCCCATTCTCCCCATTTAGTTAATTGGCCCATTCTCCCCATTTAGTTAATTGGCCCATTCTCCTGCCTTAAAAAAAATAAAATCTTCCAAAACATATTTTCCTTTTGAATTCTCCCGAAATCAGAATGGGTCAGCTGAATGCAGTGGGGAGACCAGAGAAAGCTGAAAACCAGACACATGTGTACCTCACACATTGTGTCCGCATCACCTCAGGACACAGAAGAAGAAGAAGAAGAAGAAGAAGAAGATGATGATGAAGAAGATGATGATGAAGAAGAAGAAGAAGAAGAAGAAGAAGAAGAAGAAGAAGAAGAAGAAGAAGAAGAAGAAGAAAAAGAGAATCTTCCCCAGATCAATAATTAACCCCTGCAGGACTTCACTGCCTTAGGTAAACTCCATTACTGGCCTGGGGCTGCCTAGAAGAACAAGTTATAACTAATAAGAAGCGCAACAAAACTCGCACTGTCAATGATTCAGTTTGGACAACATTACTGATTGATCCAAGTTTATTTTTCGCTTTGAAATCGTGGTTACTTGCATTAAAATCGGAATCATTATTCTCCTTATTACTATCACTGTTAAGGAAAACGTTTGGACTATTGTCTGAAGCTCGTGTAGGGTCGATATGTTTGACATCATTTAACATTACAATTTAAGATAGAAGGACCAAACATAAGTCAACCGAAAGCTGGAACAGTAATGAAGGGATGTCACTCGAAACACGCGGTTTGGATTGACAAACAACCCATGGATTTAGACAGGTTGTAGACTACAAATCGTTGTTCCGAGTATACTCGTAATTCGTCCGGAATGAGTTAATGAACACGTACCTAATGTGGTACGGGTCGTATGGATAATGAAAGGCTGGGGGGGAAATGAGC
>CM065697.1:52312697-52332697 GCA_017654935.2 Phymorhynchus buccinoides
AAGTAGGGAGCGAGTTTGTAGACAAAAGTCTCTTGGGGACAATGAAAATCATTTCAGTCTTGTCGTTGTTAAGTTGGAGTTTGTTGTCAGTCATCCAAGCTTTGATGTCAGAAATGCATGATTGAGTTCGTTCAATGATAGAAGGAAGCTGAGAGATATCGTCTGACCTGTAAACCTGGTTGTCATCAGAACAGCAGTGGTGGAAGAAGCAAATGTTCCGATAAAAACAACCAGCCCCAACCACAATAAAGAAACTAACAAACACAAAAATAGCACACACAAAACAACATATGCACCTCTAACACTAGAGTGTTAAGACGCCAGATCATCAGCCGCGTGGCAACATTTTCGGCTGCAGTGATTCACCTTGCGGATGACTCGGATAACGAACCTGTTTTTCACAAGAGTAAGAGAGAGAGAGAGAGAGAATTGAAATTGGTATTGAAAAATGAATTTCATTGACATTAGTAAACAATGCTCCAATGCCAAGAAGCACAAACCATGAACTAAATAATAATATAAGCCTAACTGGCGACTAAATCAGTTCATAAGATTTATTTTTTTAAACATAACATAAAACATCTTACATAACATAGATAGATTACACTAGAGAAAAATAATTTTACACTAAAGAATAACTGTTAACCAACAATAATAATTATGTAAGTGTCCAATAGGGTAAGTCGGGTAATGCACCACAAAGTTATATGCAACAATCCAATTTTCTCTTTTTCTAAGCTGAGAGAGAGAGAGAGAGAGAGAGAGAGAGAATAGAGAGAGAGATAGAGAGAGAGAGAGAGAGAGAGAGAGAGAGAGAGATGAGCGAGAGAGAGAGACAGAGACAGAGAAAGAGACCAGAGAGAGAGGAGAGAGAAGGAGAGAGAGAGAGAGAGAGAACACTGATCACTGAACACTGTGCAACACTGAAAAACCTTATTTAACAAGGATGATATTTTAGGCAATGCCTATTCTTTCAATAGGGTAAGTCGGGTAATGTACCACAAAGAGAGAGAGAGAGAGAGAGAGAGAGAGAGAGAGAGAGGAACGAGAGAGTTGTTTGGAGAGAAGAGGAGAGAGAGAGAGAGAGAGAGAGAGATGAGAGAGAGAGAGAGGAAGAGAGAGACAGAGAGATTGAGAGTAGAGAGAGAGAGAGAGAGAGACAACCCTAACATTAACCCTCATGTGTGACAAACCTAGTGAATGAGAAAACCAAATCAACCACTCCACTCAACAAAAAATTCAGTTGATCTAACTAAGCTCAACTCGAGCCGAAACAGTGTTGACATTCCAAGTTACAAAAAAACCACCTCAGCCTTTATTTTGAATATGACAGCACTCACACATTCATAAAATTAACAAATAAAACAATGTGAGTGACACTGTTATAGACACAAAGATTGTGTTTTCATGAACAAACAATAAGAACTGCATCAAATCGAACTAGCAGCAACAGAAAGTTAAAGCACCTTGTAATTGTTTTGCATAATGTGTGCATAACATACACTAATAACACACTTTGGTGTGTCTTCAATCTGAGGTTGCCTCCCCAAAAGGTGTTTCCTATGTTTGATACAAGAATGCAGACACAGCGTTTTATAGTCATCTGGATGGTACTATTTTGTTTTTGCATGCTGAACAAACCGGGGTGTGGCTGCGAATTGAGATTCGGAATGAGCGGCGTGGGAGCAACGCCACTGTACGGCCCAGAAGATGGGACAGCAAAAAACAAACAAACTTATCTACAATGTGTATGTTCTTTAGCTATTTGCATCAGAATGACCGCTAAACTTGTGCGATTTTAAATCATTTGTGAGCACTTCAATTGTCAGTTGTTGTTTTGTGTGTGTGTGCATGTGTTTTCTAATAAAAGTAGTACCTCTCTCTCAGAACCTACAGGCTGGGAGTGCAGCCCACAGGGAAAATGGGCAGTGCACAAAAGGATAAACGAAAAGAAAATGCTTTGATTTAAAAAAAAAGAAGATGATTTAAAATATATTAATAAGGATCTTACGCTCGACAATAACGCAAGAAAGGCATTATCAAGAGAAGCAGTGAGAGGACAACGACAAGCAATGAGATGCACATGGAGAGAGAGAGACAGAGACAGTGATCAGCCTGGGGATGTTGTCATGAAACTGAACAAAAGCAGACTTTGAGATCGAGAGCCATAAAGATGAAGATGATAGGACTAGGATCAGCCTGCGGTTATTGTCGTGAAACTGAAAGAAACCAGACTTTGAGGTCGAGAGTTGTAAACATGAAGAGGATAGGGTTAGGATCAGCCTAGGGTTATTGTCATGAAACTGAAAAGAATCAGACTTTGAGATCGAGAGTCGTAAACACGAAGAGGATAGGGTTAGGATCAGCCTAGGGTTGTTGCATGAAATTGAAAAGAACCAGAGTCTGAGATCGAGAGTCATAAACATGAAGAGGATAGGGTTAGGATCAGCCTATGGTTATTGTCATGAAACTGAAAGAACCAGACTTTGAGATCGAGAGTCATAAACACGAAGAGGATAGGGTTAGGATCAGCCTAGGGTTATTGTCATGAAACTGAAAAAGAAGCAGACTTTGAGATCGAGGGTCATAAACATGAAGCGGATAGGGTTAGGATCAGCCATGGGATGTTGTCAGGAAATCGAAAAGAATCAGACTTTGAGTTCGAGTCGTAAACACGTAGAGGATAGGATTAGGATCAGCCTAGGGATGTTGTATTGTAATGAAACTGAAAAGAACCATACTTTGATATCGAGAGTCATAAACATGAAGAGGATAGGGTTAGGATCAGCCTATGGTTATTGTCATGAAGCTGAAAGAAACCAGACTTTGAGATCGAGGGTCATAAGCATGAAGAGGATAGGGTTAGGATCAGCCTATGGTTATTGTCATGAAACTGAAAAGAAACCAGACTTTGAGATCGAGGGTCATAAGCATGAAGAGGATAGGGTTAGGATCAGCCTATGGTTATTGTCAGGAAACTGAAAGAAACCAGACTTTGAGATCGAGGGTCATAGACATGAAGAGGATAGGGTTAGGATCAGCCTATGGTTATTGTCATGAAACTGAAAAAAAAGCCAGACTTTGAGATCGAGGGTCATAAGCATGAAGACGATAGGGTTAGGATCAGCCTAGGGTAATATTGTCATGAAACTGAAAAGAAGCCAGACTTTGAGATCGAGGGTCATAAACATGAAGAGGATAGGGTTAGGAACAGCCTTGGGTTGTTGTCATGAAACTGAAAGAAACCAGACTTTGAGATCGAGAGTCATAAACATGAAGAGGATAGGGTTAGGATCAGCCTTGGGTTATTGTCATGAAACTGAAAGAAACCAGACTTTGAGATCGAGGGTCATAAACATGAAGAGGATAGGGTTAGGATCAGCCTAGGGTTGTTGTCATGAAACTGAAAGAAACCAGACTTTGAGATCGAGGGTCATAGACATGAAGAGGCATAGGGTTAGGATCAGCCTTGGGTTGTTGTCATTAAACTGAAAGAAACCAGACTTTGAGATCGAGGGTCATAAGATATGAAGAGGATAGGGTTAGGATCAGCCTTGGGTTGTTGTCATGAAACTGAAAGAAACCAGACTTTGAGATTGTCAGGTGTGAGCACGAGGCAGATTTTGTAAATAGAGGTGGAATAGACATTGGACGAAATGAGAGTTTAAAGATAGCATGTATTTGGTAGTTGGGATATTGTTTTGTGACAAATGTTCTGGTTGGCCAGAGCGATAATAAATGGGCCAATGCAAAAAAAGCGTTACCGCAAGTGAATTGTATTCATAATTAATTAGGACCAAATTGTGACAAGGAGATTCACTTTTCACCTGGGTTGGCTGCGAGACCACATCTTCTTCTTCTGTGTTGCTTGAGTTTGTATGGGTTTAAATTAGGTTAGGGAAAGATAATTTATAGGTGGTATTAAAAGAAGCAGATGGCTCATAGAAATGTAGGATTCAATATAAGAAGAAGAATGATCAGCTTTTAAACAGATTTCATTATCTGAATAGTTTTATCTTTCATTGTTTGGTATTCCATTTTCTTTGTTTCTTCTGCGGACATTTTGGTCCTATTTTGATTCGTGGACGCGGGTAAAATTATATTGTAGTAACCCGAGAGAGAGGTGTCAGATTATGAATATGGAGATAGAGGTTCGGGGTGATGATGGTTTTGTCCACGATGTGATGAGCTACGTTTTGTGGATGAATTTTTGGGTGAGTAATGCCACATGGACTAACGCTTTTGAGAATCCTGAATTTCTGATGATCCTTTTTTTATATAAATACGTAATTAACACTAACCGAGAGGTTAACTTATTACCATGACTTCAATAAACTAAATGATTGATTGGTGAACCTTAACTTCTTGGTGTTGAGTATACATCTTTGGGTGGAGTCAGATTTGCGTGTGTATGTTGTGAGCCCGGGGATTTCACCAATTTTGGCGATCAGAGATCGAGGGTCATAGACATGAAGAGGATAGGGTTAGGATCAGCCCTATGGTTGTTGTCATGAAACTGAAAGAAAGACTTTGAGATCGAGATAAACATGAAGAGGATAGGGTTAGGATCATCGAGGGTTGTCATGAAACTGAAAGAAAAGACTTTGAGATCGAGAGTCATAAACATGAAGAGGATAGGGTTAGGATCAGCCTATGGTTGTTGTCATGAAACTGAAAAGAAACCAGACTTTGAGATCGAGGGTCATAGACATGAAGAGGATAGGGTTAGGATCAGCATATGGTTATTGTCATGAAATCTGAAAACCAGAACCAGACTTTGATATCGAGGGTCATAAACATGAAGAGGATAGGGTTAACAAGGTCAGCCTAGGGTGTTGTATTGTATGAAACTGAAAAGAACCAGACTTTGAGATCGAGTCATAGACACGAAGAGGATAGGGTTAGGATCAGCCTAGGGTTGTTGTTAGCAGAGAGAGACAGAGAGAGACAGCAAAGGGGAGAGAACTAACGAGATAGGCAACGAAAAAACCCAACCGTTCAAGAGACTAAAAGAGGCTGATAGAGGGAGAAAGCAAGACAGAGACAAAGACAGATGGAGACATTGAGAAAGAGACTAAGAGCAGAGAGAGAGACGAATACGAATACGAATGTTTTTATTGAGGGTAAAAAGGATAAGCTAGAGAGAGAGAGAGAGAGAGAGAGACAGAGACAAAGACAGATTGAAATGAGGAAAAGAAACTAAGAGCACACACAGAGAGAGAGAGAGAGAGAGAGAGAGAGAGAGAGAGAGAGAGAGAGAGAGAGAGAGAGAGAGGAGAGAGAGAGAGTGACAGGGAAAAACACAGAGACATGTTGTGAGAAAGACAATAAAATAGAAGGAAAAGACAGAGAAAAAATTGAAAGACAGACAGACAGAAAGACAGACATACATGGAGAGAGAGAGAGAGAGAGAGAGAGATCGAGAGAGAAGAGAGAGAGAGAGAGAGAGAGAGAGAGAGAGTTCAGAGAGAGCGAGAGAGAGAGAGAGAGTCACAGCCCTCTACTACATGTTTTGGTCCTCTGTTAGGCTAATGCATATTCATGTGGCTCTCAAGGGTGGTGTGCGTCACACTCGCAATGAAAAGGGATGATAACTCTAGATAAGAAAACAGCAGAGCCAAGGGAGATTATCACTATCCATGTGAATACAAAGCTCCATGAGCAGAAGTGACGTCAAACACTTGTCCATATGACGGAAGTTAACCCAATGCCATAATAGTCTCCACCTCCTGGGCTCCACAAAAAGCCAACTGACAAAGGGCATAAAGGTGGACCCTGACGGATGAGTTTTTGCAAGAAACACGTCGAGATCACCAGAAAGACAGCCTTTTCAAGGATCGGAACACTCACTTTGCTCTGGTTTCCTAGAAATTAAACCGTCAAAAACGGCGATTCCTCCTTGGCGGAGATCCCGGAGAGAGAAGCCATTTTGGATGGGGTGGGTGAAGGTCACTCATTGTGGTTGAAGCGTTTTCTTTTTTTGTAGTGCAGTAACAAACAAATGGAGCTGTTTCCTTTGTTGTGAGCGAAACTCCTTTAGATAATCTGTATATAAAAAAAAGAACAAAAAAGGCCTGTATTGCGACATTTTCGTGCAAACGATTTGGTCTAAACGCAGGCGGCCATTAGAAAAGAGACGGCACACGCCTTCTCTTTGGGTGAAATAATTTGACTTCCAGCACCTCCGCCAAGGAGGAATCGCCGATTTGACGGTTTGATTTCTAGGAAACCAGAGCAAAGTGAGTGTTGCAATCTCTGTAAAGGGTGTTTTCCTGGTGATCTCGACGTGTTTCTTGCAAAAACTCATCCATCAGGGTGCCCCTTTAATGATGCAACTGCTCAGACCACGCCTGTTGGCGCGTGTCACTGCTGGTCAAGCATGACTCAGTCACGTGGTCACGTGATTTGACCGACAGCTTAGGCCTGGCTAACTGACCAGCCCTCTGTTTGGCCTATTAAAAGAAAATATAAAACCATTCCTTAAAAATACAGGACAACGCCGATTAACCCCATATTCGAACTCGCGCACAAGCAGTTCGTTTTCTATCTTCCTACAAAGTGTTATCAAATAGTGCAGATGCTGTCGTGATTACATACATACATGTATATGTCACAGTATAAATAGGAATCCAGTAGGATTCGGAATCCTACTAGTAGGAATCGGAATTCCGATTTGTACTACAAGTATAGTAGAAATCGAAATTCTAATTTCTACTGGACTTTTTCTAGTACAAATTGGAATTCTGATTTCCACTAGTACAAATTGGAATTCCGATTTGTACTGACAGCCAGTAGAAAATGGAATCCAGTACAAATTGGAATCAACATATTGTTTCAGTTGTAAGAGAAGAAAGACAAAACGAGGGTGGAGGTGATCAGTAATCATTGAATTCTAATCCCTTTGACTGCAGCACTAGAAAAGACAACCTAATCCAACTGGATTCCAGTTTCTACTGTGATATATACATACATACTCATAGAAAGCTATGAAAACATTACCAGCTTCGCTCTCTTTGATCGCGGCTGGTAAAAACAACAATTCAACACAACACAAACCTCTACCGTTTCCCCTTCTCTTTTCTCCCACTCCCACCCCCATACACCCCGCTCAGCTACCCCCAAACCCAGCACCCAACCCCCCCGACACACACACACCGACACACACACACACACACGCACACACACGCGCACGCGCACACACAAACACACACACGCACGCACGCACGCACGCACGCACGCACGCACGCACGCACGCACGCACGCACGCACGCACGCACGCACGCACGCACGCACGCACGCACGCACGCATCGCACCACGCACGCACGCACGCACGCACGCACGCACGCACACACACACACGCACGCACATACACACGCACACGCGCGCACGCACACACACCACACCCGCGCGCGCACACGCGCGCACACGAACGCACACCCGAGCACACAAACTGCTCCTAGCCGCCAATCTGTCGAAACCTCAGTTAAAAACTATACTCAACCCAACCCACCGATCTACCCCACTAGGCTTCGTCAGAAATCGCCACTCCCCTCTCTCTCTCCCTCTCTCTCTCTCCACTCTCTCTCTCTCTCTCCCTCCCTCCCCCCCCCCTCCCCCCCCCCCCCTCTCTCTCTCTTGTCTGCTGCTGCTGGCATTGCGTCTTTGGCTGTAGCTGCTTATTTTCCGGATATAAAAGTCATAGGTTGGCTCACTTTTGCTTTCGCAAGTCTTTTGTAGCTGTAATATTTGTTAAGGAAACATTTACATACAAGCATAGGGGTCAAACAGAAAGGGGTTTTGTAAAAACAAATTTAGTTGGTGCTTTCTCGTTTTGGGAATTCAAGAAATTATTATGAAATATGACCACTAGGATAGAACGAGAGAAACACATTTGCATGTGGTTTTAAACGACATTGCGTGTTGTCTAATAACATAAAAACCTAAAGCAGCAACAAAGCTGAAAGCTAAGATTATTTTCCATCTGAGAAATTGTTTTTATTGTACTCCAGAGTTTGCTAAATTTTAAAAAAAGAGAATAACTTGAGCATTTTTTGTTGAACAAACGTGTGACCAAACTGCTGATGTTTAAAATGGAATAAAAGAACAGAAAAACTCAATAAATAAAAAGTCAAAGGAAAACAAAATGGAGTGACAGAAAGAACAATAGCGACAGCAAGACAGACGCTAAGCCACGGACCACCCTTTACTGAACGGAACAACAGCACGGAGGAACGACACAGGCACTGCACTCGACCAGCAAGAGGTAGGAGACCAATGTTGTTTGTCTGTTTGTTGGTCTGTTGTGTGGAGCAATCATTTTCTACCTTCCTTGTTCTTCCTTGCCTTTTTCTCTGTTACTTTATTTCATAGATTTTCTTTCTTTCTTTCTTTCTTTCTTTCTTTCTTTCTTTCTTTCTTTCCTTCCTTCTTTCTTTCTTTCTCTCTTTCTTTCTTTCTCTTTTCCTTTCTCTCTTTCTTTCTATCTCTCTTTCCGTCGTTCGTTTCCTATTTTCGTCTAGTTTTTCCTTCTTTCCTTCCTTCCTTCTTTCTTTCTCTCTTTCTTTCTATCTCTTCTTTCCTTTTTTTCGTTTCCTATTTTCGTCTAGTTTTTTCTTTATTTTCCTTCCTTCCTTCTTTCTTTCCTTCCCTTTTTTTCCTTCTTTCTCTCTCTTTCTTCTTTTCTATCTCTCTTTCCTTCCTTCGTTCTTTCCCTATTTTCGTATTCTAGTTTTTTTTCTTTCTTTCCTTTCTTTAACCCGGGCCAGCATTCGCCGCCAGCCATTTTTCAGCCAAAAAGGGCATACCTGGGTAGCAATTCAACTAGGTAGATGAAAAATAATATATCTGCAATATTCAGAATTCTTCTGTAACATGCACAAAGTAAGGCCTATCTGCAATATTCAGAATTCTTCTGTAACATGCACAAAGTAAGGCCTATCTGCAATATTCAGAATTCTTCTGTAACATGCACAAAGTAAGGCCTATCTGCAATATTCAGAATTCTTCTGTAACATGCACAAAGTAAGGCCTATCTGCAATATTCAGAATTCTTCTGTAACATGCACAAAGTAAGGCCTATCTGCAATATTCAGAATTCTTCTGTAACATGCACAAAGTAAGGCCTATCTGCAATATTCAGAATTCTTCTGTAACATGCACAAAGTAAGGCCTATCTGCAATATTCAGAATTCTTCTGTAACATGCACAAAGTAAGGCCTATCTGCAATATTCAGAATTCTTCTGTAACATGCACAAAGTAAGGCCTGTCTGCAATATTCAGAATTCTTCTGTAACATGCACAAAGTAAGGCCTGTCTGCAATATTCAGAATTCTTCTGTAACATGCACAAAGTAAGGCCTATCTGCAATATTCAGAATTCTTCTGTAACATGCACAAAGTAAGGCCTATCTGCAATATTCAGAATTCTTCTGTAACATGCACAAAGTAAGGCCTATCTGCAATATTCAGAATTCTTCTGTAACATGCACAAAGTAAGGCCTATCTGCAATATTCAGAATTCTTCTGTAACATGCACAAAGTAAGGCCTATCTGCAATATTCAGAATTCTTCTGTAACATGCACAAAGTAAGGCCTATCTGCAATATTCAGAATTCTTCTGTAACATGCACAAAGTAAGGCCTATCTGCAATATTCAGAATTCTTCTGTAACATGCACAAAGTAAGGCCTATCTGCAATATTCAGAATTCTTCTGTAACATGCACAAAGTAAGGCCTATCTGCAATATTCAGAATTCTTCTGTAACATGCACAAAGTAAGGCCTATCTGCAATATTCAGAATTCTTCTGTAACATGCACAAAGTAAGGCCTATCTGCAATATTCAGAATTCTTCTGTAACATGCACAAAGTAAGGCCTATCTGCAATATTCAGAATTCTTCTGTAACATGCACAAAGTAAGGCCTATCCTTTACCCCACAAAATTAAGAAAATGGTGTCTTCGGATAACAGGTCCTGATGTAATGCATTTTGTTTTGTTTTAATGGCATGGGTGTGTAAAAACCATTGTGGTGCATAAAATGCGACATTGGCGGTGAAGGGGTTAATATGCTGCTTTTTCCTTTTGGTTCATTTTTTCCTTCTTTGGTTTTCTTTCCTTTTTTTTTTTTTTTCTTTCCTTTTTTTTTTTTTTTTTTTTCTTTTCTTTCTTTTCCTTCTTTTTTTTTCTTTTCTTTTTTTTTTTTTTTTTTTTTTTTTTTTCGTTCTTAGTTTATCTCCGTTGTTTATTTTCTTTCTGGCACTTTCTTTCAAACACCATTAATTAATTCAACATTTGCATAGTCCTTGTCTTTTCTTTTCTTTTCTTTCTTTCTCTTCTTTCTCTTTCTTTTTTTTTTTTTCTTTATTTCTTTCTTCTTTTCTTTCTTACGTTTTGCTTTCTTTCATTTTCTCTGTCTGTCTTTCTTTCATTTTCTCTGTCTGTCTGTCTTTCTTTTTTTCTTTCTTTTTCTATTTTTTCTTCTTTCTTTCTTTCTTTCTTTCTTTTCTTTCTTATTTTCTTCTTTTCTTTCTTTCTTCTCTCTTTCTCTTTCTTTTTCGTTTTTTATTTCTTTCTTTCTAACTCTCTTTCTGTCTTTCTTTCTTTCTTTCTCTCTTTCTTCTCTTCTTTTTTACGTTTTTCTTTCTTTCTTTCTAACTCTCTTTCTGTCTTTCTTTCTTTCTTTCTCTCTTTCTTCTCTTCTTTCTTACGTTTTTCTTTCTTTCTTTCTAACTCTCTTTTCTAACTCTTTCTTTCTTTCTCTTCTTTCTTCTTTCTTTCTTCTTTCTTTATTTCTTTTCTGTCTCTCTTTCTTTCTTTCTTTCTTTCTCTCTTTTCTTCTCTTCTTTCTTACGTTTTTCTTTCTTTCTTTCTGACTCTCTTTCTGTCTTTCTTTCTTTCTCTCTTTCTTCTCTTCTTTCTTACGTTTTTCTTTCTTTCTTTCTAACTCTCTTTCTGTCTTTCTTTCTTTCTCTCTTTCTTCTCTTCTTTCTTACGTTTTTCTTTCTTTCTTTCTAACTCTCTTTCTGTCTTTCTTTCTTTCTCTCTTTCTTCTCTTCTTTCTTACGTTCTTCCTTCTTTTCATCCTTCATTTATCCCGTCTTCCTTTCCCACAATGCATTGCATTTGTCTTTCTGTCTGTCTTTTTATTGTTCTTTCCTATCTTTCATTCCGTCTCTTGATTTCGTGTCTGTCTCGCTGTCTGTCTCGCCGTCTGTCTCGCTGTCTGTCTCGCTGTCTGTCTCGCTGTCTGTCTCGCCGTCTGTCTCGCTGTCTGTCTCGCTGTCTGTCTCGCCGTCTGTCTCGCCGTCTGTCTCGCTGTCTGTCTCGCTGTCTGTCTCGCCGTCTGTCTCGCCGTCTGTTATCTATTGGCCTGCGTGTCTTTCTTCTGTCCATGCTGTTATTCCTAAATAGTTTAATTGTTAGAACGACTTACCCAGCCTTCCTTGTTGTAAGTCTGTGGTTTTCTCTATCTCTCCCCTGTATGGCGTTATTAATGGTGGTTCTTAGGCTAAATTACACTCTTCACACTTCATTCTTTTGCGTTTCATTAAACTTACCTTCTATAAGGCGAGTGAAGGTTAACGCGCATAGTTTAGAAGGTTTAACTTCGTATTGAAATGATGTCACGAAAACAGAATTGCCGATTAGCAATTACCGCATTTAATGGTAATGTGAAGACGGTTGACACTGGTTGACACTGGTTGACACTGGTTGACACTGGTTGACACTGGTTTAATGTGCAGGCCACCGACCCATAGCACATACCATAACAGATAAATAATAAATGTGTCTCCCGCATTTAAATGTATTTCTGATTAAGCTGAAGACTCGCTATAACATTGAGGAGTACATTGCGCGTGTTCAGTTGAAACGTGTAGAATTCTCTGCTAAGTGGCTGGTTTACAAACCTTTTCTTGATCTCATGTGAACATTTCAAAATAATTCGTGTGAACATTTCAAAATATCTTACAGTTTATTTTTGCTTGAATCCATGTGTCTGCACTCATCAAGGAATGGAAAAGGGAGTAACACACATATATATTTGTTTTTTCGGGATCCGGCAGTTTACTTGTTTGCTGTTTTTATTTATGCATTCAAAGCTCTGTTTGTGCTCTGCAGAATTAACTTTATATCACAGTCTCAAGGACTGAATTACAGCCAACCACCCTCTCTCTCTCAAGTCAAGTCAAGTCAAGTATACTTTATTATCTCAACAGAGAAATGACATTCAGGTGCAACATCAAATCATTTTAAAAACATATCACAAAGCAATCGCAGAAAGCACGGTAACATTAAGACACATGGAATTAAATTAGAAACATATTTAAAGCAATCAACAACACAATCAACAGAAGCATAATAACATAGGCCTAATATTAAGATAGTAACATTAAGATACATGCGATCAGATTATGAGCATTCAAACCAAGACTACAATTATCAACCCAGACCACCATATCACAGAGTCTCGCTACACATCATGAGTAAATTACCGTATACATATCTTTAAAATGGGATTACATTAGAAGCATTCAAATTAAGATCACTGTATCACAAATATTACAAATCATGAATAATTCATTATACATGTATCTCTTTAAGAAAGTCGGCAACAACTTTTTATATATATATATAACTTATTTTAACTAAAAATACAAAGTCGGAAAACAACTCCCAACTAGCCTTGTTTATTTATTTTAAATATTTTCCAAATTTTCGCCTACACCCGTAGACTTTTTCTAGGACCCCCAAAATGACGTATAAGGTTACAATTACGTCAAAAAACAAAACGTCATGCAAAGGAATTACGTCTATGTTATACAGTCAGAGAGAGAGAGAGAGAGAGAGAGAGAGAGAGTGAGAGAGAGAGAGAGAGAGAGAGAGAGAGAGAGAGAGAGAGAGAGAGTGTGAGAGAGAGAGAGAGAGATGGTAATCTATATGACAAGCTCATGTTTACAGTATTAGAGTCTATCTATAGTAGTAGTAGTAGGAGCACACGTACTCATGCACACACACACACACACACACACACACACACACACACACACGCACGCGCGCGTGCACACACACAATACACACACACACACACACACACGCGCGCGCGCGCGCGCGCGTACACACACACACGCACACAGAATGAAATTAAGTCTGCATGGAATAATAAAACTTTTCTGTGTCCAATGTCTTTATTTGTGAACCTCAAAAACAAAACCAGTTAACGTTAACTTTGAGTAATGTTAGTGTTCAAAACAAAAAAAGTTATATAAATTGTGCTGATTTACTTTTTCTCCCAATGGGAGAGGGACAGTGCCTTATGCAAAGACAGCTGTTTCGATCTTGAGAAGATCTCATCAGTTTGCATTATTGGCCTGCAAATTGACTGTCCAGTGGATGCCAATCTGAGCAAAAAAGACATTCTACAAGAGAATGGTGTCCTCTTTGCATCAAATCGAAAATCCAAAATAAAAGCAAACCAGCACAAAGTTAAACCAGAAATAGTAAAAAATCTTATGAAAATCTTATGTAAAATGAACAAAATAATAATGTTCTGAAATTTTAATTTCAAAACCTAATAGACATGACTAGGGAGGGCTAACTACTGAGATGATATCCAAATTAAGGATACAAATAGTATGAAAGGAAAATCTCAGTGAATAGCCAGCTCCGTACCCCTAGTGCATTTGAAATGCAGAATAGTTTGCTTTAATAAAACTTTTCTGTGTCCAATGTCTTTATTTGTGAACCTCAGAAACAAAACCAGTTAACGTTAACTTTGAGTAATGTTCGTGTTAAAAAAACCAAAAAAACAATTGTGCTGATTTACTTTTTCTCCCAATGGGGGAGGGACAGTGCCTTATGCAAAGACAGCTGTTTCGATCTTGAGATCTTGAGAAGATCTCATCAGTTTGCATGATTGGCCTGCAAATTGACTGTCCAGTGGATGCCAACCTGAGCAAAAAAGTCAAGTATATATGATTAGACTAAAAAACACAAAAACACAAGATTTCATTTTAAAAATGTATTATTGAATAAAAGTACACATTTTCGCCTTGTATCTGGCTTTGACGAGTACTGCTTCTTCTTTCAGTGGTTGTATGATGGTTTTATCACATTACAATATATCTTATTTTGATTAAAGTTATCCGTGAGTACGCTTAACCGGATTTGTAGCGTGCCTGTGACTACCCGGCTTTTACCTGTATTTATTTTTGGTGAGTTTTATTCAGGTGTGGAAAGCGACAATGTACTTTGTACTGGCCACTTGTTCCGAATAAAGAGACCCATGGAAAAAGTCAGAGACGAAACGTCGGGGAAGATTTTAACCAAGCTTGTTTTTTTGTCAGATTTGTGAATGTTGTATCCTATTATGTATGACAAAATAGCATCGTTCTATTCGATCCAAGCAAGGACGCTTCCATTCCTCATTGTGTTCCACCTTGTGCTGTTCACGTCATTGATTACTCAGACCAAGACTGCATCCTCTGGATCCAGCGCAATGGACACCATTCTCCACAGCACCGTGCTAGCGAGAATCACGGACAACTTGGCCAGGTATGAATCCCATGAACGTTTTCTTTCCGCCTGCCTCACTAAGGACATCGTACCCAAAGGCATGCATGTTCGGTTCGGGCAACAGGCACTACCTAAATCGCACATTTTACAACACTCAGTGAACGACATATGGAAGTGTAGAAATGCATACAATGGCCTCGTGGATAAAGAGCGCAACACACTCCATGAAAAACTTAATGAATTGTTTCAAACTTCAGACTACCATCACTTTGAAACAATACTCGGTTTTCAAAGGGCCAAATACGCCCAAAGCACAGACTGTTGCCACAAGAAGAAAAACAAGAAGATGAATGGGTTACTGGCTACTATACAACAAGCCACTGCACCACAGAAACCCAAATCAAGAAATCGAAGGTTCAAAAGGAAACATGTGGTTACTTCCAAGAACAGCATTGCTAAGAACAGCGAAGTCGTCATCAATCTGTCAGATATGCCCCTCACTGAAGAGCAAATCAAAATACTGTCATTAGGACCTACATTTTTTCCAACGCCGCAAACAGTAGATCAGCAGCAACTCAAGACAGACGTGGAAGAAGGATGCCGAAAATTACGACTCAAAGAACTCTTCTACGATCCGGATAACCCAACAGGACACAGCCCACCCACATTCTACAAGCCAACTGGATGCAAACCACCCACAGGTCGGGATAAAGCCCTTGATGCCTACTGCAACATTCTACAGGCCCGAGCGGACACCCACGTACCAAAACAACTACATGATAATTTAAACGGAAAGGATAGGCGAGCACTGGGAGAACTCCAGAACCTTGTCAGAAGCAGAACTCTCCGTATTAGCTCGGCAGATAAAGGGGGCGCCATAGTGGAACAAAACACCACAGACTACATCCAGGAGGCCAACAGACAGCTGGAGAACAGGGTTCATTACGAACCAGTGAGAAAGGATCCCACGGTTCAGGTAGCTAAGACATCAAACAAGATCATTGAAAAACTGCACGAAGAAGATTATATAGACCTGAATACGTACAAATGGGCTCTATGTGACATAAGGAAAGTAAGGACACCTATATTTTACCATCTTCCGAAGGTGCACAAAACCCTGAAAGATCCACCTGGGCGTCCAATCGTGTCTGGAGTGGGGGGCCCGACAGAACAACTTTCCAAGCTGGTGGATGATTGGCTGAGAGAAGTGGTCCACAAGCTACCGAGTTACATACAAGACTCAACCCACATGCTCAGAATCATTGAAGAATGGAACAACAAACTGGGTGGGAAATGGTGGGAAAGAGGGCAATTTGTAATGTGTTGATAGTCGCTTCTTAACGTCTGTGTGTCCAACGTCTTGCGAAGCATTGCTTTCTTGTCCTTTTTTCCATAGGTTTGTTTCCATTTTCAAAGTTCCCTAATGACTTGCGTTCTCTTGTTTGTATTGTGCTTGTTCGAGACCACACTGTCATTTCTCCTAACGAGATAATATTAAGTATTTTTGACTTTTGACTTTGACTTTGACTTGAGAGAGACAGAGAGAGATGAGAAAGAGAGAGAGAAAGAGAGAGAGAGAGAGAGAGAGAGAGAGAGAGAGAGAGAGAGAGAGAGAGAGAGAGAGAGAGAGAGAGAGAGAGAGAGAGAGAGAGAGAGAGAGAGAGAGAGAGAGAGAGAGATAAACGAGAGAGAGAGGGTTGTGTAAATAACTTTTGTTAAATAATGAACAATATAAAGTAATGCATATCTCGCATCAGCATTTATGTTATCCAGCATATACTAACTTACACGAGAAACGACAAACATCTAACAGACATCTAACACTAAAAATGAAAAAAAGTATAAATTTGACTTTAACAGAGGACATTATAACAAAATGAGGGAAGAACTGGGTCAGGAAGATTGGACAGTGTTACATTCCATGGAGGTAGATGAAGCGTGGGAAGCCATAAAAAAATCAAATTTTACAGTTCATGGAGCTAAATATTCCCAAAATTGAAATAAATGGCTATGTAAAACCCAAACCTGGCTGGTTAAACAATAAAGCACTGAGAGAAATAAAAAAGAAATATTACCTCTTTCAAAGATTTCTAAATACCAAAAAGGGTAAAGATTATCTTAAGTATATTGACCAAAGGAACAAGTGTAATAAAGAAATTAAAGCGGCTAAAAAAGGAGCATGAAAGGAACATTGCTAAAGATTGTAAGAATAATCCAAAGAAGTTTTGGAAATATGTACGGTCAAAAACTAAAGCTAAATCAGGTATAATCCCTTTAATAAGTAAGAATGGTGATGTTGCCGTTACCGATAGTGACAAAGCAAATGTTTTAAATGAATATTTTGCTAGCGTGTTTGCTAAAGAAGACTTGGTATATTTACCACGTGTTAATACAGCTTTTTGGTCTAATGGTAAAACTGTAACAGACTTGATTGTAACTCCAAAGGCAGTTGAAATTAAGTTAATGGAATTGGATGTAAACAAGGCTCAAGGGCCGGATAATATTCCTCCTAGGGTGCTTATAGAACTATGTAAAGAATTATCTGTTCCACTTTGTATGTTATTTAATAAATCTATGGAATTGGAAACAGTTCCTACTGAATGGAAAAATGGCTATGTTACTGCCTTGTTTAAAAAGGGTACGAAGAGTGATCCTAGTAATTATAGACCAGTGAGTCTAACATCAGTAATTTGTAAGGTATTTGAAAGTATTATTAGAGATGTTATCATTGATCATATGAAAATTAATAAATTGTTTTCAGAATGTCAGCATGGTTTCCGTCAGCATAGGTCTTGCACCACACAGTTACTGCAGGTAATAAATGACTTAGCTAAATTATTAGATAAAGGTAATAACGTAGATATTATTTATTTAGATTTTAGGAAAGCGTTTGACACTGTACCCCATCAGAGATTACTTATCAAACAGCAATATTATGGTATAACTGGAAAATTATTAGCTTGGATTGAAAACTTTTTGAATGATAGAAAACAATTAGTTAGAGTTGGTGACGCTTACTCCGATAATGTAGATGTATCTAGTGGTATACCCCAGGGAAGCATCCTTGGTCCGTTACTTTTTACAATTTTTATAAATGACTTGCCACAGGACATAACTAGCTTTTGTAAGATATTTGCAGATGACACGAAAATATATAATACTTCCGTAAATAAAGATGAGATACAAAATGATCTAGATTCATTAGTGAAGTGGACAGATACTTGGAAATAATACTTTAATGCCTCAAAATGTAAAGTTTTACATTTGGGTAATAATAATACTTGTAATAATTATACTATGATTAAAGATGGTACCAACTATGCTTTATCAAAGTGCACAGAAGAAAAGGGTCTTGGTGTAATTTTTGATGAAAATTTTAAATTTGATAACCATATTCGTTATGCTGTTAAGAAATCAAATGCAATGCTTGGTATAATTAAAATAACTTTTTCATATTTAGATCAGGATACTTTCCTGCATTTATACAAAGGTTTAATTAGACCGCATATAGAATATGGTAATGTTATTTGGTATCCCAAATTGAAAAGACAATCAACATTAATAGAGAAGGTACAAAGAAGGGCAACTAAATTAATTGATGGATATAATAACTATTCATATAGAGAGAGAATGGAACGCCTGAATCTTCCAAGTTTGAAAGCAAGAAGAATAAGAGGTGATCTAATACAAAGTTATAAAATATTTAATAATATTGATGATTTAAATGCAACAGAATTTTTCAAACTAACAAATTATGACAGAACAAGAAATAGCACTGATAAAATATTTATTGAATTTTGTAAAACTAACACAAGAAAATATTCTTTTACTAACAGAGTTGCACCTTTATGGAATCAACTACCAACTAACATTAAAAGAGCACCAAATACTAACAGCTTTAAAAATGAGCTCGACCAATTATAATTTTATAAAGACATAATGTATGAATACGATGAATAATTCAACGCAAAAACCTGAGTGCACGATATACCTTGAGTATGTAAAAATAAAAACACAAAGATGGGACTTTGAAAGCCTAACGGCTATATTTTTTTCGTCCCTATTTTCTAATCTAATCTAATCTAATCTAATCACACGCACACACACGCACACACATGAATAATGAACCTTTGCTTCCAAAGAAAAAATTGGGCTAAGAACAAACAACAACAAGGACAACAACAAATAACAACAGCAACAACAACAACAACAACAGCAACAACAACAACAACAACAACAACAACACAAAGATGATCAATTTTGAAACAAAGATAGGTGAAGACGGGGTAAAAAGCCCATGGGCGGGTAAGAAGCCCATGCCAATTATCTCATGAAATAAAGCCAATTTCAGTCACATTTTGCCCATGAGACGAGTCAGTTATATTTTGCCCATGAGAACACTGGTCTCAAGGGCAAAATGTGACTGAAATTTGCTTTCTTTCATGAGATAATTGGCATGGGCTTCTTACCCGCCCAGGGCTTTTTACCCCGTCTTACCCTAGTATACGTTAGGGGAAAAAACAGGTATGGAGCCTTCCCTCAAATTGTGCTCACAGAGAACAACACCATATGTGACCCAAATAACCCCAGACCGCCATTAGCGCGTGGCGTGACGTCATTGAAGGAGGTCCAATCAGGAGGCAGCGAGGTAATATGGTTGTCACGTGTTAACTTGATCCGCCATCAAGGCCTGAGGGCATCCAGCCTTGGATAACCCTTCCCCCACTTATCTGTCTTGGTCCCGCTCTCTTTCTTTCTATCTCTGTGTCTCTTGGTCTCTGTCTCCCTCTCTGTGTCTGTCTGTCTGTCTGTCTGTCTGTCTGTCTGTCTCTCTCTCTCTCTCTCTCTCTCTCTCTCTCTCTCTCTCTCTCTCTCTCTCTCTCTCTCTCTCTCTCTCTCTCTCTCTCTCTCTCTCTCTCTGTTTATCTGTTGGATTTATAACTGGGTTCTAGGTCCATTCTCTCCCTGTGGATCTGTCTCTACCCACCCCACTTTATGTCGTTGTGTATGTTTCTGTCGCTCTGTCTGTCTCGCTTTGTCTCTCTGTCTCTTTCTCTGCCCCCTTCTTCTCCTCCTCCTCCTCCTGCTCCTCATCATCATCGCCATCATCATCATCATCGTGATCATCATCATCATCATCATCATCATGATCATCATCATCATCATCATCGTCAGCAGCAGCAGCAGCAGCAGCAGCAGCAGCAGCAGCAGCAGCAGCAGCATCGTCGTCGTCGTTGTCGTCGTCACCATCATCATCATCATCATCATCATTCTTGTTGTTGTTGCTGTTGTTGTTTTTCTTCTTCTTCTTCTTCTTCTTCTTCTTCTTCTTCTTCTTCTTCTTCTTCTTCTTCTTCTTCTGTCTTCTCTCCCCCCCCCCCCCCCCCCCCTCTTTCTCGATCTTACTTCTCCTCTGATCAAACTTTATCAGATAAAAGCAGTTGTCCACATTTCGCTGAAGGTGAAGAGTAACAGAAGCTTCATCAA
>CM065697.1:52352697-52365197 GCA_017654935.2 Phymorhynchus buccinoides
CACTACACGTATCTGTATTATTAAAAAATCAGGACTTTACTGGTTTAGCACTGCCTCCGGGCATTGCCTCCAGTATTGTTCCCACAATCTTTGTATTTACAAATGCCCCACATGCCGAAAGGCCGAACTAAGTTGGCTTTCAGTTCTTTTTTCTGTTTTTGTCCTTTGCCAATCTACGATCGCAAAGGAGTAAGTTTTCGTTCAGGTTTGTTTCCTTTTTTTGTTTGTTTGTTGTTCTTTTCTGTCTGTCCTAAGGATCTCCCGAACCGCTTGACCGAATCACTTCAAATTTTGTGTGGTGGTGTGTCCCTATGAGAGGAAGGAATCCGCACAAACGTTTCGCCGCTCTGACCTTGACCTTGGCGTATGACCTTGAAAACCCAAAATCGTTAAGGGGCCATAACTTCCACACCGCAGGTCCTGGAGTCTTGAAACTTGGCATGGAGGTACTTTCACTTATGGCCGTTCTGATGATGGCATACCGATGAAGGTCAACGTCAAGGTCAGGGAGATAGGTATGCCTTGAAAGTGGTATGGGTCTAATAATTGTTTTTTTCTGCCCCACGCATATCTACCGAACCGCTTCACCGAATCGTTTCCAATTTTGTGGGGTGGCGTGTCACCATGAGAGGAAAGCATCCGCGCATAAATTATCACCGTCGTGACCTTCACCTTGGCGTATGACCTTGACAACCGAAAATATTTAAGGGGCTGTAACGTCCACACCGTTGGTCTTAGGGACTTCAATCTTGGCATGTAAGTACTTTGGCATATGTTTGTTCTGATGATTGCATACTGATCAAGGTCAAGTTCAAGGTCATGGAGATCGGTAGGCCTTGAAAGTGGTAGGGGTCTAAAAATGGGGTTTTCAGCCACAAAAGTAAAAATATAATATTTCGCGGACCCGGCGAAACTGGTACTCAGCGTTACCGGTACTTGGCGTTACCTGTACTAGGCGTTACCAGTACGGGGCGTTGCGCTAGTATACGTTAAACCCAGTGGCAGCGAAAAAGCTGTCAATTAGTCAAATTTACCCCCCCCCCCCCTTTCCTTCCTCATCAGTCACACAAAACTCGCATGCAATTTGTTTTTTTTAAATTGGGTGGCGCGCCTCTGGCTGCGACGCGCTCTCCAAGTGGGATCAACCCGAATTTCACAGAGGCGCGTCTGTGACTATAAAGTACCTAATATGTCTCCCTAATCTGCCTAAGCACACAGGGGCCTCGTTTTGGTCGTCTCTTCTCAGTGACAATGGGCTCAGACCACGAGACCCCGAGCAGAAACACCTCTGCTGTGGCCGGGTGCTGTGCCCAGAGTTTTGTTCTCACAAAGCTTTCGCATCGAAAACTCAGAACCGCGACCTCACTAACAAGGATAGTAGCACTGTGTGTGTGTCCCTGTCTCTAGGTGTCCCCAGTTTTCACTCTATGTGTCCCTGTCTCTTTGTGTCCCCGTCTCTATAGGTCTCCGTCTTTGTGCGCTCCCTAATATCTCTCCGTGTCGTTGTTTATCCTAATCCTAACCCTATCCCTTACCCAAACACTGACCTTGCCCCCAAACCCTAACTTAATCCGCGGGGAAATATAGAGACAGGGACACATAGAGAAGCTGACACACAGAGGCGGTGACATATAGAGACGGTAACATCTGAGACGAAAAGTGGTATCCCTAACCCTAACCCTTACCCTAATCATAACATAAAAAAGACAACATTAGAGACACACAGAGACGGGGTACAATGCTAATAAGTGCACGTCATGCTTACGTCAAACGTGTTGTCAACCCTCGTGCGATGACGTTTGAGACAGGTCCGCTATGATTACCGTTGCACTACTGTGGGCTGACATGTGTGGGCACCATGGTCATTTCAGGGTCCATTCTTGGAGTGGGCAAGGTGGGAGCTATTATGAGCAGAGAAACAACAGTGATTGGGCTATGGCTTGGCATGGAATTGAGTGTGCGCACAAATGCTCAGACACATACAAATACAGACACATGCACACACACACACGCCTACACACACACGCACGCACACGCACGCGCGCGCACACACACATACACACACCTACACACACACGCGCGCATGTATGGGTACAAGCGTGTATGTGTGCGCATATGATGATGAATGTGGTGTGTGTGTGTGTGTGTGTGTGTGTGTGTGTGTGTGTGTGTGTGCGTGCGTGTGCGTGTGCGTGCGTGTGCGAGAGAGAGAGAGAGAGAGAGAGAGAGAGAGAGAGAGAGAGAGAGAGAGAGAGAGAGAGAGAGAGAGAGAGAGAGAGAGAGAGAGAGAGAGAGAGAGAGAGGAGGGAGAAGAGAGAGAGAGAGAGAGAGAGAGAGAGAGAGAGAGAGAGAGAGAGAGAGAGAGAGAGAGAGAGAGAGAGAGAGAGAGAGAGAGAGAGAGAGAGATGAGAGAGAGAGAGAGAGAGAGAGAGAGAGAGAGAGAGAGAGAGAGAGAGAGAGAGAGAGAGAGAGAGAGAGAGAGAGAGAGAGAGAGAGAGAGAGAGAGAGAGAGAGAGAGACAGAGAGACTCGAACTCGAACTCGTACTCGAAATCTTTAATGAGGATAAACTGAGTAAGCAGAAATAGCTTATTTTCATCAGGTCCTCTAAAATAATGACATATGAAGTGAATAAATATATAAATAAATTACAAAACAAACTCAAATTCTATCAGAGAGATAGAGAGAGTTAGATTCCAACATTGTTCTTTCATTTAGGAATGTAAATAATGTTATACTGCATTTGTTGCCATTTTTTGCATGTTCATAATTTGTTTTCCTTGTCATGTTTTGCCTGAGGGCATGGTTTAAGAAAGCTGTATCAGCTTATTCAAGTTCCCTCATTACATAGTTCGTATTCGTATTCGTATTCGTATTCGTATTTGTATTCTCTCTCTCTCTCTCTCTCTCTCTCTCTCTCTCTCTCTCTCTCTCTCTCTCTCTCTCTCTCTCTCTCTCTCTCTCTCTCTCTTCTCTCTCTCTCTCTCTCTTGTGATACATGAACGAATAACGTTACAATAATAAAATGATCAAATAGTAAGAAATAATGATGAATACAACAGTACAATCATCAATAGTCTGTGCGTTCAGCTGGTTTAAATCAACAGAAATTCAGTTGTCTATTCATGAAGGTTTGTACTGCATCAGTGGTTTCTACTTTTAAACTGAAGCTAGAAACAACAGTGTACAAATGACCATGTTTAGCATTTGAACAAATAAATACACGGGAAATAGCACTATAGGGGTTTGCGTATGTTCATTGGGTCAGAACATTCAACGGGCTCCACTGAGCTTCACCGAAGTGACTCAGCAGCAGTGCAGTGTCTCCTCTGGTGGCTGGACTATGGACGACCTAAAACCCAAGTACTGGTATATTTGCTGAAAACACAGTGATTGCTAATTCCATGTGAAACTGGGCCTCGCTATCATAAACGTGCCTCCAACTGACGACAGTCATTGTTTGGTGGTGGACCTGTCATCAGCAAGGGTGCCTCTATAGTCATCCAACTGTGAATTCGTTAACATGAACGGCGTTATTTAGGAAACAAAATCAGTTACGTCACAGACAGGAACAGGAAATTAAGGTCAACATTAGGAGTAGGGCATGATGGGAGATACAATTAAAAACCTCGTTATCTCACAAAGAAAGTGGAAAATTACGTCACCGTGGGAACAAGGGGGGATGGGGTGGGGGGTAAGGCTTTTTGTCTCGAAGGTTTAAAATAACGATGCTGCTACGGAGCTCTATTATAATCACAGATTACGTTATGGCATTGCACTCCTGTTGTCCTCACAATATGATATGAAAACATTATGCTTTACTAACAGTTTCCCCTTTTCTACCAGGCCTGAGAATTGCAGCCCCGCAGAGTTGGTCAATGACATTTCAAGTGTCAGAATACCATCCATAACATTCATCAAATCCCACGTGCATGCGTGCGTGTGTTTATAATAAGCGCGTCGTTTATTCGTACGACTTTTTAATCCAGTTTTGGATTCATTGAGGCACTCAAAATGAATTCCAAAAATTAAATAATTCTGATAGAAAGCCATTAGTATATACCATTTCTAGGTCATAGACCACAGTTATTTCTGTCTGGGCGGATTGTATCTGTATGTCTGTCTCTCTGTTGCTGTCTTTCTTTGTCATTTATCTCAACTTTGTCTTTCTCTGCATGGTCTATCTCAGCTTTGTCTTACTGTGCATGGTCTATCTCAGCTTTGTCTTACTGTGCATTTGGTCTATCTCAACTTTGTCTTACTGTGCATGGTCTATCTCAACTTTCTTACTGTCTCAACTTTGTCTTCTCTGCATGGTCTATCTCAGCTTTGTCTTACTGTGCATGGTCTATCTCAACTTTGTCTTACTGTGCATGGTCTATCTCAGTTTGTCTTACTGTGCATGGTCTATCTCAGCTTTGTCTTACTGTGCATGGTCTATCTCAGCTTTGTCTTACTGTGCATGGTCTATCTCAACTTTGTCTTACTGTGCATGGTCTATCTCAACTTTGTCTTACTGTGCATGGTCTATCTCAACTTTGTCTTGCTCTGCATGGTCTATCTCAACTTTGTCTTTCTCTGCATGGTCTATCTCAACTTTGTCTTTCTCTGCATGGCTTATCTCTCTGTCAATCGACCCGCCCATATCATTACCTGCTTGCTCTTTCTATTATTTGTCAATACGTTTATGAAAGTGTGTTCATGCTGACTTTATCGTCAACTGTTTAATCACAAGTCTGGATGAAAGTAGAAGAAAATAAAACAACTGTTCATTAAAACAGTAGCTTTTGTTGCCAATGGATACATTTAGTAAGAAGTGGCATTTATCGATTCATTGTTGATATTTTTCACACAAACATTTAAACATGTTTACGCATGTTCTCTGAAGTGATGAAATTGTGCTACCGAAAAGAAATAACAACAGGGAAAGAAAAACAACAACAACAAAAGAAATGTTTCTCAATGTGTTCAAGCTTTTGTGAATATTATTACAGCTTAAAAAAAGTATTTTAGCTCCAAGTGTGTGATTTAAGACTTAACCCAACAAAGCAGGAAGTCCGTTGAAATTAGAACTTTGCATAACACACAATGAAAAAGGCTTTGTTGACAGTATGAATGAAACGTGGTCCAAAGTATAACAAAACAGCAACACAACCACCACCGGGACCTTTTACATCAGCGTGTTCAGCAGAGTTTAGCAAAGGATTAAACTCTGTTTTCAGGCCAAGCAAGCCATTAACAGAGCCGCCCCTTTGTAATGCAATTTCCACACTAGCTGGAAGGCTTTCAATGTGTTTGTTTGTTTGCATTTTATATGCCTTTGTGTTCACTTGTTTGATGTTTCCTCACACCCGTAGTTATCTGCGATAGTGAAATTAGTCAAGAAAGCATTTGTCGGTACCATAAACTTATCCGTATTCCTCTTGTTTTGTTTCTTCTATGCTGTTTGGCTCTTTGTGGGCTGTTCCATTTCTGCTCATCGCTTGTAGGCCATTTTATAACTAGTCAGATGTCTGAAGAAATGAGAAACATGTTTTAGTTCTCTCTCTCTGTCTGTCTGTTTCTCTCTGTCTCTGTCTCTGCCCCCCCTCTCTCTCTTTGTTGGCGTGTGAGTATGTGTGCGTGAATGCATGTGCCTCTGCGTATATATATATATATATGTGTGTGTGTGTGTGTGTGTGTGTGTGTGTGTGTGTGTGTGTGTGTGTGTGTGTGTGTGTGTGTGTGTGTGTGTGTGTGTGTGTGTGTGTGTTGGTGTGTGTTTGTGTGTGTGTGTCAATATCTGTGTTTATGTGTGTGTCAATATCTGTGTTTGTGTGTGTGTCAATATCTGTATTTGTGTCTGTGTGTCTGTCTGCGTGCGTACGTTGTGTGCGAGGGTGTTTGTGTATATGTGTTGGTGTATGTGGTCAGTCCATGCGGCTCGGTTGCTGTGGCTTACCGAATGGTGTATGAACGAGTTGGCGTCAATAATTGTGTGTGTGTGTGTAGTGTGTGTGTGTGTGTGTGTGTGTGTGTGTGTGTGTGTGTGTGTGTGTGTGTGTGTGTGTGTGTGTGTGTGTTAGAGTGAGAGAGAGAGAGTTGTTTTGTATATGCGCTGTTGCTGGTTGGTGTCACTCTTGAATGTTGTTTTTGTTGTCTGTTGATGAATAATTGATTGTAAAGCGCTTTGGGCTCATCTGAGGTAAAGCGCTATATAAATGTACTATTATTATTATTATTATTATTATTATTATTATTTGTGTCTGCATGTGCGTCTTTATGTAACTGTGTGCGAGTACGCCAGTGTGCGTGCACGAAACAGCAGCGAAGTGTGTACATATTAAAGTGATGATCATGAGAGTAGGAATCAGTGATGTTTGGGTTGATTGGTGTTGGAAGCAGTGTGGTCATGTTCCGGGCCAAACTAAACACACACCAATGTACACTGTTGGTGTTTAGGGGAAGAACCTTCCGAGCGTTAAATAATGAATGCTGGCTACACAAATAAACTGAATTGGGATGTCCCTTTGCGTTTGGAGTCCCCCCTCCCCTCCCATTGACAGTAACACCCCCCCCCCCACCTCTACTCCTTTCTTCTCACTCTTACCCTTCTCTCCTGCCTTTAAAGACCCCCCACGTCACGTGTCACATCCCCGGGGAGGGGGGGATCTGCAGCTTACCCGTTATCTTAACATATGCTTTAATCTGTTGTTCAGCTCTAAAACAAAGTTGGAAGAAAAGAACACAAAATGAGAGGGGGAGAAAGGAAAAGAAAGAGAGGGGGAGAGAAGAGACATAGAGAGAGAGAGAGAGAGAGAGAGAGAGAGAGAGAGAGAGAGAGAGAGAGAGAGAGAGAGAGAGAGAGAGAGACAGAGACAGAGACAGAGAGAGAGAGAGAGACAGAGAGATGTGCTTTAATACACACACACACGGCTAATGCTATGGAAGGTAAACCAATTACTCCACCATTTTACATCGTCTTTTGGGCGTCACCTTTGATTTGTACATACCTTGTTGTCTCTAACGAAAAAGATGAAACACACACACACACACACGCACACACACACATACACACACACACACACACACACACACACACATACACACGCGCGCGCGCGCGCGCGCACGCACGCGCACGCGCACGCACGCACGATCGCACGATCGCACGCACGCACGCACGCACGCACACGCACACACACACACCTCATTGTTTCCCAGACACAAACAGGTCCATCCCTACTTACACTGAACCGGTGTGGCATAAAGCAAAATGTCCCCACCCCAATGTAGGCATATAAAAACACAAGGAAAGAAATTGCTTGAACGGGAGAAAAGGGAGGAAGAAGACAGAATAAGCATGGAAGGAAGGAACAAATAAATGAAAAGTAACAAAGAAAGAGAGAGAGTTTATTTAAGATGATCACACAAAACACAACAATGTCCATTGCAAAGAGAGAGAGTCTCATTCAATCAAATTTGAGGCAAACTTAAAGAAATGCTAAGTGTGCGTGTGCGTGTGTGTGCGCGTGCGCGCGTGTGTGTGTGTGATTGTGTGTACATGCACGCGTGCGCGTTAACATGCATCTACTGGTGTTTGCTCAATTGCGTGTCTGTGTGTATATTTGGTTGCTAGCTAGTTTTGTCATGGTTACAGTGCACGTTGGTATTTCACGCTCTTTCTCCATGGCAACACAGCTTACGGTCTTCCTTCTCAAGTTGGGTTTATAGCCACACACATCTTTCCACTAAATAACGTTTCAAAAGAAGAGGCACCTATCACACGCACGCACGCAACCCCCTCCCACCGCCAACAACAACAATATACTCTACCCCCTCCCTCGCTGTGTAAGTTACTCGGAAAATGGTTTCAATGGCCGTACGAAAACTTTCAGAGGCAGAATATCAATCGATATTATATTATCAAACTTTTTCAAAAGCAAAATGTCTGGAAAACATTACCCTTTTACCATTTCTATTTCAAAAGAATGATTTTCAGTCTGTTGCAACAGAAAACGTTTCTACCTGTCAAAGTTGTGAGCAAGTAAAAGGCCTGTCCTACTCCATCAAACAAACTCTTAACACAAAAGACAATTTCAAATAATGTCATTTTGGAAAATATGTTTCACCTAGAAGTTCGTCTCTCACGTCAACAATTGTGTTTGAAAGTTTGAAATGATACTGTTGACAGCACTGTCCAGAAATATGAAATGAAATGAGAAAACAAAGTCTAAGGTTTTAATAATATTTAGTTTAGTTTTTGCATTTTTTGTTTGTTGATTGGTTTACTATGTGCGTGTCTGATGTTTGAATGGCAGGTGTCATCTTGGAAGAGTCCACTATAATAGCATTGGTTCTGCAATGCGCTTTGTGTATAGTGTAGGCTATATAACTTTTAATATCCTTTAACATACTTATCTATATTGTATAATATTGTGTTTCTTTTCCTGTTTATGTTCGTCTGTCAGGACCTCAGCTTGCATCTGTCTCTGATCTGTTCTGTCTCTGTCTCTCTTCATTTGGACATTGACTGCCTGTTTACTGTCAGGATATCTGTCTCTCATCTGTTCTGTCTCTGTCTCTCTTCATTTGAACATTGACTGTCTGTTTACTGTCAGGACATCTGTCTCTGATCTGTTCTGTCTCTGTCTCTCTTCATTTGGACATTGACTGCCTGTTTACTGTCAGGACATCTGTCTCTGATCTGTTCTGTCTCTGTCTCTCTTCATTTGGACATTGACTGCCTGTTTACTGTCAGGACATCTGTCTCTGATCTGTTCTGTCTCTGTCTCTCTTAATTTGAACATTGACTGCCTGTTTACTGTCCGGACATCAGCCTGCATCTGTCTCTGATCTGTTCTGTCTCTGTCTCTCTTCATTTAGACATTGACTGCCTATTTACTGTCAGGACATCAGCCTGCATCTGTCTCTGATCTGGTAGGGGAGACTTATTGATATAGTACCGGTCATGCAATTCGTACCACCTGGTTTCCTAGCAAACGGTGGAAGATTGAGGGTTAATAATTGTGTGAAGTTTGGACAATGAATAGGAAATATTGTATCACAACAAAAATGCATCAAAGCGGAAAACCGTTTGTAAGGCAAACAAAAATTCATTTTGGCAGCATCTGATGTTATTTTGGGTCATGCTTTTTTCCTTGTTATTCAATGCACCAATACAGAATTTGAAACTCTAAATGCCACTCAGCAAATCTATAATCTGTTGGGGTCAATGTTGTCCATTTTGTAAATTAAGATATTCAAAGCAATCATATTTGAGCCATAGTTATGCAATTCGTACCTCCTACGTCTTTTCAATGGCGCGGCGTCAAAAATGCATCCAAAAGTCTGTTGTGACTTCAAACCTTTGACGAGAAAATGACATAACATTTATTTTGACGTCACAGAAATTAACTGGAACATTTAGAAGAAATAATGGTCTATAGTTAAAGCCAAGTCACGAGAATCCTACCGTTGAATTAATGCTATAACCCCCCTGGTACGATATTAGTAACTTGGTGATACGAATTTCGTAACAGGTCTTGTAATTCGTACCTTTTGAAGAAAAAGGTATTCTTACTATTACAGCCAAAAGTATAAACCTTATCTTACAATAATAGTAGACAGCTATAGTCCTCTACCAGAAGCATCCATGTTGAAAGTTGTATAACGTTTGGATTAACTGCCCTTGAGATAGAGGTATCTATCCTTAAGAGGTACTATATCAATAAGTGTGGTATTGGTATTTGGTACTTTATAGTCACATAGGCGTCTCTGTGAAATTGGGGTTGCTCCCACCCGAAGAGCACGTCACAGCCAAGGCGCGCCACACATTATTTTGTTATTTGCATGCGATGTTTGTGTGACTGGCGAGGAAGGAAAGGGTGTGTGTGTGAATGTTGACCAAATGACAACTTTTTCGTTGCCATTGGGTTTAACGTGAGCTACGTGCATGGGCACATGGGAGCTCGGTTTATCGTCTCCTCCGAAAGACTCCACGTTCATTCTCTGTTCAGGATCTGTTTCTGTCTCTGTCCCAGTCTCTGTCTCTCTTCGTGCGGCCATTTCCCGTGTTCCCCAACAGGCCCAGGCTACAACGAACTTCCCTGCAAGCTTAAGGATGAGAATAGAAAGCACCTCTCCAAGCATCCTAAGACAACTGATCGATTGTCTTCACCTCTCTCCAAGCATCCTAAGACAACTGATCGATTGTAGTCACCTCTCTCCAAGCATCCTAAGACAACTGATCGATTGTCTCTCTCTCCAAGCATCCGATGACAACTGATCGATTGTAGTCACCTCTCTCCAAGCATCCTAAGACAACTGATCGATTGTCTTCACCTCTCTTCAAGCATCCTAAGACAACTGATCGATTGTCTTCACCTCTCTCCAAGCATCATAAGACAACTGATCGATTGTCTGCACCTCTCTCCAAGCATCCTAAGACAACTGATCGATTGTCTTCACCTCTCTCCAAGCATCATAAGACAACTGATCGATTGTCTGCACATCCCTCCAAGCATCCTAAGACAACTGATCGATTGTCTTCACCTCTCTCCAAGCATCCTAAGACAACTGATCGATTGTCTGCACATCCCTCCAAGCATCCTAAGACAACTGATCGATTGTCTTCACCTCTCTTCAAGCATCCTAAGACAACTGATCGATTGTCTGCACCTTTCTTCAAGCATCCTAAGACAACTGATCGATTGTCTTCACCTCTCTCCAAGCATCCTAAGACAACTGATCGATTGTCTGCACATCCCTCCAAGCATCCTAAGACAACTGATCGATTGTCTGCACATCCCACCAAGCATCCTAAGACAACTGATCGATTGTCTGCACATCCCTCCAAGCATCCTAAGACTGATCGATTGTCTGCACATCCCTCCAAGCATCCTAAGACAACTGATCGATTGTAGTCACCTCTCTCCAAGCATCCTAAGACAACTGATCGATTGTCTGCACCTCTCTCCAAGCATCCTAAGACAACTGATCGATTGTCTTCACCTCTCTCCAAGCATCCTAAGACAACTGATCGATTGTAGTCACCTCTCTCCAAGCATCCTAAGACAACTGATCGATTGTCTGCACCTCCCTCCAAGCATCCTAAGACAACTGATCGATTGTCTTCACCTCTCTCCAAGCATCCTAAGACAACTGATCGATTGTCTTCACCTCTCTCCAAGCATCCTAAGACAACTGATCGATTGTCTCTCTCTCCAAGCATCCTAACACAACTGATCGATTGTCTTCACCTCTCTCCAAGCATCCTAAGACAACTGATCGATTGTCTCTCTCTCCAAGCATCCTAACACAACTGATCAATTGTCTTCACCTCTCTCCAAGCATCCTAACACAACTGATCAATTGTCTTCACCTCTCTCCAAGCATCCTAAGACAACTGATCGATTGTCTTCACCTCTCTCCAAGCATCCTAAGACAACTGATCGATTGTCTTCACCTCTCTCCAAGCATCCTAAGACAACTGATCGATTGTCTTCACCTCTCTTCAAGCATCCTAAGACAACTGATCGATTGTCTTCACCTCTCTCCAAGCATCCTAAGACAACTGATCGATTGTCTTCACTTCTCTCCAAGCATCCTATGACAACTGATCGATTGTCTTCACCTCTCCCCAAGCATCCTAAGACAACTGATCGATTGTTTTCACCTCTCTCCAAGCATCCTAAGACAACTGATCGATTGTCTTCACCTCTCTCCAAGCATCCTAAGACAACTGATCGATTGTCTTCACTTCTCTCCAAGCATCCTATGACAACTGATCGATTGTCTTCACCTCTCCCCAAGCATCCTAAGACAACTGATCGATTGTCTTCACCTCTCTCCAAGCATCCTAAGACAACTGATCGATTGTCTTCACCTCTCTCCAAGCATCCTAAGACAACTGATCGATTGTCTTCACTTCTCTCCAAGCATCCTAAGACAACTGATCGATTGTCTTCACCTCTCCCCAAGCATCCTAAGACAACTGATCGATTGTTTTCACCTATCCCCGTCTGACTGTCCGTCCACTGTGTTTATCCACTTGTCGGCGCCCCGTTGACCACTGGCCAGCAGAGGCAAAGTCTGGGTGGTGTTTGTTTTGTACACAGTTGGCCTCTGAGATGCATTGGCCCAGTAAATGTCAGTACTGGATGTCGGTCTGTACGAAAGCCAGGCGTCAACTATCCATGTTGATTTCTTTCCGTTCATCGGGAACATCGGTAGATTAAGCTCCCATTTCCTAAAGTTGATTCCACATTGTGCGTAAATAGTTTACAATCAGTAATGAATGATTATTTTTCTCCAAGCGCCCCCTGTTGTCTTCAGCTCTACCTAGAGTGTCTTTGTACTTGATTATTGGTAGTTTGCTATTTGGTATATTCGGGCTGCTCTCCCCCAGAGAGCGCGTCGCCGCAAGCGCAGCGCCTAACCCCTCCTTTTTTTTTTAAGGGGGGGTGGGGGTGTTGCAGGGCTCCACGCCCTGCAACACCCCCCAGGTGGGGGCAGACTTGGGAA
>CM065697.1:52370197-52380197 GCA_017654935.2 Phymorhynchus buccinoides
TGTTATGGGAATCGTTATGTCCTGTTGCTGGCGTGTTGCTATTATCTCTGTTGTGTTGTGGGAATCGTTCTGTCCTGTTGCTGGCGTGTTGCTGTTGTCTCTGTTGTGTTGTGGGAATCGTTCTGTCCTGTAGCTGGCGTGTTTCTGTTGTCTCTGTTGTGTTGTGGGAATCGTTCTGTCCTGTTGCTGGCGTGTTGCTGTTCTCTCTGTTGTGTTGTGGGAATCGTTCTGTCCTGTTGCTGGCGTGTTGCTATTCTCTCTGTTGTGTTGTGGGAATCGTTATGTCCCTCCCCAGAACACCAAGCCGCAGGCTTTCAGCTTGCTGACCAGTGGTTAACCTTCGAGGGACAATGGCTAACCACAGTGGACAGAGCGGGGCAAAGGAGAGAGGCTGAGATAATTCACCGTATTGACTTAGTCTCCCAAGAGAGACCGTCCTCATTTTAGCGTTTCCCCTTTTCAGTGTAGCGGGCAGTAGCACGGGCAAACAACGCAGGACAATAAGGCATAAGGTCACGTTCGTTCCGTCACGCACTAGAAACAACAACATCAACATCGACGACGACGACGACGAACAAACGACAACAACAACAAAAACAACAACATCAACACGCAGAATTAAAAAGAGAAAACTTAGCTATCTTTGTTTTTGCTTTGTTGCATTTCTTTCTACTTCATATTTCGTTTTCGTACATGATTGAGGCATTCAGGAAGTTTAAAACAAGAAAGCAATAAATTTGCATGCAAAGTAGAAAGATAGGTAGGCATATAATGACGACGACATTTAAAAAAAGTTGAAAATGATGACTGCCAGGTCTAATCCAAAGGATGATGAAACATAAGATGAAAAAGAAGTTCTGACCTGTTGTAGGAGACATTACAGGAAGCTTGCGAACGTAACTATGTTCTTCTTCAGCCTTGTTGATATAAGGCTAACATCAAGGCTATCAGCAAGGCTAACATCAAGGCTATCAACAATGCTATCATCAAGGCTATCATCAAGGCTATCAGCAAGGCCAACATCAAGGCTATCATCAAAGCTATCATCAAGGCTATCATCAAGGCTATCATCAAGGCTATCATCAAGGCTATCTTCAAGGCTATCAACAAGGCTATCAACAAGGCTATCATCAAGGCTATCATCAAGGCTATCAACAAGGCTATCATCAAGGCTATCATCAAGGCTATCAACAAGGCTATCATCAAGGCTATCATCAAGGCTATCATCAAGGCTATCATCAAGGCTATCAACAAGGCTATCAACAAGGCTATCATCAAAGCTATCATCAAGGCTATCATCAAGGCTATCATCAAGGCTATCAACAAGGCTATCATCAAGGCTATCATCAAGGCTATCAACAAGGCTATCAACAAGGCTATCATCAAGGCTATCATCAAGGCTATCAACAAGGCTATCATCAAGGCTATCATCAAGGCTATCATCAAGGCTATCAACAAGGCTATCAACAAGGCTATCATCAAGGCTATCATCAAGGCTATCATCAAGGCTATCATCAAGGCTATCATCAAGGCTATCAACAAGGCTATCATCAAGGCTATCATCAAGGCTATCAACAATGCTATCAGCAAGGCTATCATCAAGGCTATCATCAAGGCTATCAGCAAGGCTATCATCAAGGCTATCATCAAGGCTATCATCAAGGCTATCAGCAAGGCTATTATCAAGGCTATCAACAATGCTATCATCAAGGCTATCAGCAAAGCTATCAACAATGCTATCATCAAGGTTATCAACAATGCTATCAGCAAGGCTATCATCAAGGCTATCATCAAGGCTATCATCAAGGCTATCAGCAAGGCTATCATCAAGGCTATGAACAAAGTTACCAACAAGGCTATCAACAAGGCTATCAACAAGGCTATCAACAAGGCTATCAACAAGGCTATCATCAAGGCTATCAACAAGGCTATCAACAAGGCTATCAACAAGGCTATCAACAAGGCTATCAACAAGGCTGAAGAAGAACATAGTTACGTTCGCAAGCTTCCTGTAATGTCTCCTACAACAGGTCAGAACTTCTTTCTCATCTTATGTTTCATCATACTGTTCTATGGTTTAGATGGTTTTTTCTTCCGATTCTAATTAATTGAACTCATTTTATTTTGTATATATGCCTGTCGATTGAGTCAGCTGCTATCCGGGGGTGAGGGGGGGAGGGGGTGCTTGTAGTGGAGATGCCTTGCCCAGGTACATCCCCACTCTTTCGGCCAAAGAGATTTGAAGATTCAAATTTAAATTCAAAACAACTTCATCATTGATCAACAATACTAAAAACATTCAGATTACACAAATCGAAACACCACAGTTCAGACAATAAGATGCATATGACATCATCAAGAAATTAAAAGAGTGAGAGAATTTGATTAGGATTATTTGAAAAACTTGAAAACGTACACTCATAATTTGTTTTTTAAACTACTAATATGTTCCTAAAATAGTTGAACCAATTAAGCTTAATATTAAGATTAGGAATTAGCGTGTGTGTTCCTCAAAGGCAACGAATCCCTTTGGCTGCAGCACTAGAGCCAGTGCAAATGCCCCCTAGTTAGAGAGTCATAGTGTTCCACGAAAGACTAAGCTGTAGCATGACATTCCAATACTGTGGACAATCATGCACTGTGCAGCTCTCATTGACTGTTGGCCCTGCTACCGGCTACTGTCAACCAGTGATAAAAGCTGTAGCATGACATTCCAATACTGTAGAAAACCATGCACTGTGCAGCTCTCATTGACTGTTGGCCCCTGCTACCGGCTACTGCCAACCAGTGATAAAAGCTGTAGTATGACATTCCAATACTGTAGAAAACCATGCACTGTGCAGCTCTCATTGACTGTTGGCCCCTGCTACCGGCTACTGTCAACCAGTGATAAAAGCTGTAGCATGACATTCCAATACCGTAGAAAATCATGCACTGTGCAGCTCTCATTGACTGTTGGCCCCTGCTACCGGCTGCTGTCAACCAGTGATAAAAGCTGTAGCATGACATTCCAATACTGTAGAAAACCATGCACTGTGCAGCTCTCATTGACTGTTGGCCCCTGCTACCGGCTACTGTCAACCAGTGATAAAAGCTGTAGCATGACATTCCAATACTGTAGAAAATCATGCACTGTGCAGCTCTCATTGACTGTTGGCCCCTGCTACCGGCTGCTGTCAACCAGTGATAAAAGCTGTAGCATGACATTCCAATACTGTAGAAAACCATGCACTGTGCAGCTCTCATTGACTGTTGGCCCCTGCTACCGGCTACTGTCAACCAGTGATAAAAGCTGTAGCATGACATTCCAATACTGTAGAAAACCATGCACTGTGCAGCTCTCATTGACTGTTGGCCCCTGCTACCGGCTGCTGTCAACCAGTGATAAAAGCTGTAGCATGACATTCCAATACTGTAGAAAACCATGCACTGTGCAGCTCTCATTGACTGTTGGCCCCTGCTACCGGCTACTGTCAACCAGTGATAAAAGCTGTAGCATGACATTCCAATACTGTAGAAAACCATGCACTGTGCAGCTCTCATTGACTGTTGGCCCCTGCTACCGGCTGCTGTCAACCAGTGATAAAAGCTGTAGCATGACATTCCAATACTGTAGAAAACCATGCACTGTGCAGCTCTCACTGACTGTTGGCCCCTGCTACCGGCTGCTGTCAACCAGTGATAAAAGCTGTAGTATGACATTCCAATACTGTAGAAAACCATGCACTGTGCAGCTCTCATTGACTGTTGGCCCCTGCTACCGGCTGCTGTCAACCAGTGATAAAAGCTGTAGCATGACATTCCAATACTGTAGAAAATCATGCACTGTGCAGCTCTCATTGACTGTTGGCCCCTGCTACCGGCTGCTGTCAACCAGTGATAAAAGCCATTCCAATAGAGGACCGATTATAAAATGATGCAAACTAGATCGATATTGTTTTTTATACGTTTGCTTAATAAGCATGTTCACGTATTTATTTATCTTTCGTTTTCCTTATTGTTTAGACCCTATTCCTTCAATTTGTAACTGTTAGAATCAACAAGACAATTTGGTTCTAACGGAACATTGTTGAGACGCTTCATTCGTTCGTCCACCACTGGTGCTGGTGCTGCGTGGAAAACCAAACAGCTTCAACTGTAATGAAGTGGACTCCAACCCAGACGACAGGGAAAGCCAGGAAAAATAACATCATAGAATAAACACGAAGAAAAGGAATAGGTTAAGAAGGGCAACAGTCGCTTAGTGCTTCAGTGTGTGTGTGTGTGTGTGTGTGTGTGTGTATGTGTGTGTGCGTGTGCGTGTGCGCGCGCGCGCGCGTGCGTGCGTGCGTGTGTGTGTGTGTGTGTGTGTGTGTGTGTGTGTGTGTGTGTGTTGTAGAATTTAAAGTCCTACAGAGAGAGGGGAGAGGGAAAATGTGTATGTATGTGTGCGTACGTGTGGGCGAGAGTGAGAGAGAAAAAAAGAGAGAGAGAGAGAGAAATACGAAATACGAAATACGAATGTTTTATTGAGGGTAAAAAGGATAAAGCTACAATAGCTTCTTTGCACCTTGCCCTCTCACTCACACACTCACACCATGCATCAGGCAATGAAAAATTGACATACAAACAATCAAGTCAAGAAAATGAAACAAAAATTGGCACATGAAATAATTGACAGAGAATCAAATTGGAACATTAAACAGATATACAGAGAGACATACAAATTTTTACAAGAATCTTGGCATAAGTTGATATTTGCAGTAAAACTCATTAACATAACTGATGGACAAGATTGTCCATTATGTACTTGTGATAAGATTTGCGAAAGGAAGATACGCTAGTTTTATTTTTGAAATTATCAGGATGTCGTTCCACAGTTTACCACCTGAGTATGTAAGGGATGCTTTATATATATAAACACTACAAAGTGTGTTTTAATGACTTATTATATATATATATATATATATATATATAATGACTACTTTATATATATATATATATATATATAGTTTGCTTTCATAAAGCTTTTCTGTGTCCAATGTCTTTATTTGTGAACCTCAGAAACAAAACCAGTTAACCTTAACTTTGAGTAATGTTCCGTGTTCAAAAAATAAAAAAAATAAAAAAATAAAAATAATAAAAATTATATAAATTGTGCTGATTTACTTTATATATACCATATATATTACCATCTCTCCCTTTCTTCTTTCTTCTTTCTTTCTTCTTTCTTTCTTTCTTCTTTCTTCCTCCTCTTTCTTCTTCTAATTTTCTTCTCCTCGACTTATAAACTTATCTCGATCTAAATGCTCACAAATAAATTGAGGTACAGCAAATTGCACGTGCTGACCTCTTTAACAACGAGGCTCTAACTTAGAGTAGAGCTGAGCGATTTTTTACGGATTTGTTCAGTTCATTTTGAAGATGTACAAGACAATGTCATTTTAATACGGTAATGTTTTAAGTTCGAATTTAAGGTAAGCAGTCATAATACGGGTGATATTTATGGTATTTATGGTGTTATTATTGTGTGTGTGTGTGTGCGTGCGTGTGTGTGTGTGTGTGTGTGTGTGTGTGTGTGTGTGTGTGTGTGTGTGTGTGTGTGTGTGTGTGTGTGTGTGTGTGCGTGCGCGCGCGCGTGTGTGTGTGCGTGTGCGCGTGCGTGTGCGCGCCTGTGTGTATTTTGGTATTTTGGTATTTATGTGTGTGTATGTGTATGCGTGTGTAGGCTATGTGTGTGTGCTTGCGGGTATGTAAGTGGGTGTGAGAGTCTTTAAAAGAGATAGATAGATAGATAGATAGATAGAGAGAGAGAGAGAGAGAGAGAGAGAGAGAGAGAGAGAGAGAGAGAGAGAGAGAGAGAGAGAGAGAGAGAGAGAGAGAGAGAGAGAGAGAGAGAGAGAGAGAGAGAGAGAGAGAACGAACGAACGAACGAACGAACGAAATGTTATTTATTCAGGGTAATGAGATAAGCTAATTAATTACAGCTTTTTTTCACTCAGCCCTGAGGCAAACAACAAGAAAGCAACAATAAATAAATTTAAGAACAAGAAGGGGGGGGGGAGGGCATAGGGGCCTACCAAGAAAAGCAACAATCATAAAATTAAAAAAAAAATTAAAAAAAAATCAAAGCAAATCACAAGACATTATTTACATATTATATACATAACCAGCAAGGGGAGATGGGGAATGGGGATTTTGAAAAAAGGATACTGTAAAATGTGGCTACTCGAGAAAACAGGTGATTATAGCGAAGAATGATTATGACAACATAATTCATACATTGAATTGGTAAACATAATAACAAAACATAACATTCCTTTCCTGGAGACAACAAACCTTTAGAAATTGATTCATTGCCAACAAAACTTCTTTAAAGCTGGGATTTAGGTGTTTGTCGTCACTCTGTCAAGCAAGAGCTTTTTGTATGCTATTTTAAATGAATGAAGGCTGTTCTTTTCTTTAACATGTAGTGGAATAGAATTCCACAGAGTGCCACCAGAGTAGATCATGCTGGTTTTGAAGAGGTCGATTCTAGGTTTTCTTATAAGTATATTATTTGTATATCTTGATTGGTTAAGGGGGAAATTTGCTGTGAGTGATGGGGGTGCTAATCCGTTCATAATTTTAAACATCATTACTGCTTTGTTATATTCAAGTTTATATGATAATGGTAAAACGTCTAGTTTCATGTAGTCTTGAGGATTTAGCGAAGATGATTTATTCAGTACTGCTTTGAGAGCTCGTTTGTGGGCCCTTAACAATGGCTTCAGTGTGTTAGCACTGCTGGAATCATATATAGTTGAGGAGTAGTCTATGCATGATTGGATGAAAGCATGGTAAAAGTGTTTTCGGGCATTTATATCTAGAAAATTTTAAGTTTTGAAAGCTGAAAGATTTTCTGTGATATACGCTTACTTAAAGTGGTTATATGAGACTGCCAAGTAAGATTATTATCTATGCTAACTCCTAAAAGTTTGTGTGAATCGACCTCTTCAATATGTATATTGTCAATGTGAATAGGGGGCATGGCATTTATTAAATTTTGTCTTTTTTGCCTAGAAGTGACAACCATGTACTTTGTTTTTCCTTCATTTAAGCACATGTGATTAACTTCTGTCCAATCAATTAACAGGTTAACATTTTCTTGAAGGTTAATGGATAACTGTTTTATGTCAGAAAGCTTAGAATGGATAGAAGTATAATCGGCAAAGAGTTCACAGGGGTCTTTAATATATAAGGCTAGATCATTCACATACAGTAAGAAAAGTAAGGGGCCGAGAACGGATCCTTGTGGCACACCATATTTTAATGGTAAGTAACTGGATTGTCTATTATTGAGGAATACTGATTGATACCGATTTGTGAGAAATGATCTAATAAGGGAAAGTGCTGGATCTGAAAAGTTATAAATGACCAATTTACGTAATAACAATTTGTGATCAATGACATCAAAGGCTTTAGCAAAATCAACAAAGAGAACTCCAGTGTATTTCAAATCATTAATGTTTGTTAACCACTGATCAACCAGATTTGTTAGTGCTGTGTGACAGGAATGATTTGACCGAAATCCAGATTGATTAGGATGAAGTAAATCGTATTTGGAAATGTGATATGTAATATATTTATTCATGTGCTTTTCGAGAGGTTTAGACAAAAGAGAAAGTATAGATATTGGTCTATAATTTGAGGGGTCTAATTTATTTCCAGATTTAAAAAGTGGTATGACTTTGGCCTGTTTAAGAAGATTAGGAAAATATGCTTTATCAAGACAAAGGTTATATAAGTAAGTAAGTGTGTCAGTAATAACAGGGGCACTAAGCTTTAAGATAATACCGTCTATGTTATCAGTACCTCGAGTACCAGTTTGTTTCATGTGCACAAGATAGAAATAAACATCAGATAATGGGATTGGGGGAATGACTAATTCTGATTTAATTGCTTTTGAATTACAGAAAGTAGTCAAAGGTATTAAATCAATGGTATTGGATCTATCATTCTTTACAGTTTTGTTGGCAATATTACAAAAGTGGTTATTTAAAATATCAGCAGAAAGCTCTTGAGGTATGACTGTGGTCTTGTCTAAGTTTTTATGAGTTAGGATATTTATTGCTTTCCAAATGGGTTTTGAATTATTTTGTGGACAATTGAAAATTAAGTTTTTGAAATAATCCTTTTTTGACTTACGTAGCATAGAAGTAACTTTGTTGCGTTGTTTCTTAAACTCTTCAAATTGTTTATTTTTCAAAAGAGTATTTCTTACTTGAATTTCTTCTTCTATTTCTTTAGTTAACCAGGGGGGTTTAGGTGAATATTTAACCCGTTTAGTAATAAATGGGGCATGTTTATTATATATATCTATAAAAGTTTCGTGCCAGAACTCAAAAGCTTGGTCAGGGTCAGTGTACTGATAGACATGGGACAACTGCGATTCTGCCAAATCTTTAAGGAAGGCATCCTTATCGAAATTAGTGAAAGATCTGTAAGTAATAATTTTATGTCCGGGCTTGGGAATCTTTATATCCTTTTTAAACCAAGTCACACATATAGGTAAATGGTCGCTGCAACCACAAAAGGGGGTACATGTTTCAATTATATTTTGTTTTTCATTCACATAAATGTGGTCAATCAATGTTTCAGACGTTGGAGTAACACGGGTTGGGGAATCAATTAATTGAGTCAAGCCAAAATTATCATACATTTGATGCCATCTAGGATTTCTTGTTAAAATGTCTATGTTAAAATCACCAATAAGAATGACTTCATTACCTGTAAGTGAAACGGCCTCCATCATATCTTGAAATTTGTCAAACCAGTTAATACGTTCAGATGGATTCCTATACAGAAATCCAAGCAGTAAAGGTTTGCTCTTTTTTATACTAAGCTCTATCCAGATAGATTCAACTCCATAATCTTCAAAAGCAGTAATCCGTTTGTATGTTAGAGAAAGACTACAATAAAGTATCAAACCTGTTTGCAAAGGAGAGATAGGGTCTAGACGAATGTGGTTGTATCCTGGAATAGAAATATCAGAATCTGGCATATGCTCTGTTAACCTTGATTCGGCACAACAAAATATATGAAATTGCTTACCAGAATTGGAAATAATAGAGGCAAGCTCATCATGTTTATTAAGTACATGATTGATATTTAGGTAGCCTATTCTAAGACCATCTTTGGTTGGCCAGTCATACACAGTGGACATTTTATAAAACAACAAAAATGCGCTTTCACAAAATTGAAAACGGCCAAAAAGAATATCTAGAAGAATTACTAGACAAACTTTCAATGTAGTTAAATTAATAACAAGTCAAAGCAACAAACAACAAAAGTTTTCAGAAAAAGACAACAACAAATGTCCAAATATAATTGCAATTATGCAATGCTCAAGCAAGCCAATATGAAACCCGTACAAATTTCACTGATATTTTTTTAATTTTATATAAAAAGACAAAATCCTTCACAACTGACAATTCCAATAAGGAGCAACCAATCTAGTACCATCACAACCATCCCGGCCCGAGTGAGGCAGGTCATTACACATAGTTTTACTATAAACACAAAGGTACAATCTTCGAATTGGTTGATCTCAAGCAAACAAAAAAATAAACAATAAAACTAACACACATATTAATATTCAAATGTGTCAGAAGATCAAACATGAATTTTAAATAAACCATCAACTCTGAATGCAATATTTCAGATGCATAAATAACTAAACTCCACAAGGGACTTTAATTGGGGGGGGGGGGGGGGTGTTGGAGTATCTAGAGGACTAGAGTTGGGGGAATTTGAAGATGGAGGGGGGGGGGGGGGGGGGGGGGGGGAAGGAACCAGTGCCTAGTCCATGACGTTGAGGCCAAAGGGAACAAGAGTTCTTAGCTTATTCATCCAGAGAGAGAGAGAGAGAGTGTGTGTGTGTGTGTGTGTCAAGTCAAAGTCAAAGTCAAAGTCAATTTTTTTATTTTCAGATGGAACATTGAATAAGCAGTAATGGTTGCTTTTTTACATCAAGCCATCT
>CM065697.1:52382697-52395197 GCA_017654935.2 Phymorhynchus buccinoides
ATGTTATTTCTCACATGACCCAATTAGTGAAAGAAAAATTATAGCGATGCTGGATAGAGTACCTTCCTCCGAAACATATCCTCCCTCCTATTTGTTATCTACATAAGACTCATACACCTTGCTATCATGCTAACAAGGTTGAACAATGTACATGGCTAAATAACAGCAAACTAGAACAGTGTACAAGATTCAAGGAATTAGGTTGGAATGTTGTTTAATTTAAATGTTATGTGTAACTATAAACATAACGCAGCAACAATCCCTCTGCGAAGTGACGTGGGTTGTTATTATCGTTACACAGAGGCTTGGCTCTTAAGGCCTTCCTTTCTGGATGGTTGCTCGGACGAATAATAATTATCTAAACAACAATGTTTTATAGGGTTGCATTATAGGCCTGAAAAAAGGATTAGCCATTATGAACCAGATATCTGCCATATTCCTTGTCTAAGCAAAAATCAACAATTTTATACCTTTATTGCTAACGTAGCACTCAAACACACATTGAACAGTATGAACCGTTGGGGGTGGGGGGGGTGGGGGGGGGGGGGGGGGGGGGTTGGAGTATCTAGAGGACTAGAGTTGGGGGGATTTGAAGATGGGGGGGGGGGAGGGGGGGGAAGGAACCAGTGCCTAGTCCATGACGTTGAGGCCAAAGGGAACAAGAGTTCTTAGCTTATTCATCCAGAATTTCTCTCTCCTGAGCCTGTGTGGAAGGTTCTCAACAAACAACTGTTCTATTACCAAGCATTTCATGTTGGAGAGTGAGTGGTTGGGAAGGTTAAAGTGAAGGGTCACTGGAGTGCCTACATTCTTTTTGGTATGGGACCTGTGAAGATAGAAGCGTTTCTGGAGAGAAATCTTCGTCTCCCCAACATATTGGGTGTTTTGGCAAAGGTCGCAGAATAACATATAGATAATGTTTCTACTCTGGCATGTTGTACTTTGACGGATGGTGAAATTTTCTCCCGTTTGGTGGCTCCGGAATGCATCCGTTTCCACTGCATGCTTCTTGCAGACCACACATTTTTTAGAGCATTTCGAAAACCCAGGGGCAGAGTTGGGGATGTGTCTGGGTAAGGCCGATGGCATGAGGATGTTTTTGAGGGAGCGACTGTTTCTTAGCCCCAAAATGGGTGGCTGGGGAATTGCTCCTTTAAGCCTAGTGTTATTGAGGAGAACGTTCTGGTGGAGCTCATGAAGCCATTGGCGGAGTGGGGGGTTACAGGGATTGTACGTCACAATGACGGGTGTTCTAGGGTTGGTTGCCTTAGGCTTGTAGGAGAGAGTGTCTGAGCGTGGGACGTTTCTGACTTTGTCCAGAGCATTCTGGAGAACCTTGGGTTTGTATCCCCTGAGCAATAGATATGAGCAATATATATATACTGCTATATATATATATTACTATATAAATAGCTATATATATATATATTACTCAAAGTTAACATTAACTGGTTTTGTTTCTGAGGTTCACAAATAAAGACATTGGACACAGAAAAGCTTTATCAAAGCAAACTATATATATATATCATTTTTGAAGATGTACAAGACAATGTCATTTTAATACGGTAATGTTTTAAGTTCGAATTTAAGGTTGTTTCTCTGATGAAGGTCACTGGAGACCGAAACGTTTGGAAATAAAAGATTCCTAGTAGTTTTAACAGATGCATTCTTTCCTGATTTTATTATTTTTAGTGTGTGACTCCGCTACACTCCAGATTGCATCTCACTGTGAAAAGAATGAAACAACAAAGTGTGTTTTAATGACTTATTTTATATTATATATATATATATATATATATATATATATATATATATATATATATATATATATATATATATATATATATATATATATATATATATATATATATATATATATATATAGATAGAGAGAGAGATAGAGAGAGAGAGAGAGAGAGAGAGAGAGAGAGAGAGAGAGAGAGAGAGAGAGAGAGAGAGAGAGAGAGAGAGAGAGAGAGAGAGAGAGAGAGAGAGAGAGAGAGAGAGCAGAGAGAGAGAGAGAGAGAGAGAGAGAGAGAGAGAGAGAGAGAGAGAGAGAGAGAGAGAGAGAGAGAGAGAGAGAGAGAGAGAGAGAGAGAGAGAGAGAGAGAGAGAGAGAGAGAGAGAGAGAGAGAGAGAGAGAGAGAGAGAGAGAGAGAGAGCAGAGAGAGAGAGAGAGAGAGAGAGAGAGAGAGAGAGAGAGAGAGAGAGAGAGAGAGAGAGAGAGAGAGAGAAAGAGAGAGGGAGAGAGAGAGAGAAAGAGAGAGAGAGAGAGAGAGAGAGAGAGAGAGAGAGAGAGAGAGAGAGAGAGAGAAGGGCAGAGAGATAGGCAGAGAGAGAGAGAGAGATTAAAACAAATCATGTCCATCATATTTTGCCTCCCCCTCCTCCCCCAGTCTCAAGTGCTCCTCTTTTCTTTCAAGCCACTACCCACCCCCACCCCCTTCCCAATCCACAGCTGTCTGAAGCTGTCAATGAAAAACCAATTTTGAAAAGAGACAGGCCGGAAAATCAAAAGTCGACTATTTTCAAAGAGATAATTGATAACAAAACCACAAAAGCCATCCAAAATAGGTGATCACATCACGCCAATAGTTTATGGTGTTTTAGGACTTTGTACAAGAATTGAGAGAGAGAGAGAGAGAGAGAGAGAGAGAGAGAGAGAGAGAGAGAGAGAGAGAGAGAGAGAGAGAGAGAGAGAGAGAGAGAGAGAGAGAGAGATGTCAACTTATTTTGAACATTGGCACACCATACAGTGAGTGTTGTTTTTACAGAACCAGTTATGTTCATTTTGGTCCAAAATGTTCATTTTGTGTCACACACACACACACACACACACACACACACACACACACACACACACACACACACACACACACACACTTGTCAATTCAGCGGCACACTCTAAGAGTAGCACCAACAAACACTACCCAGAAACTGATCTGTTTGTGTGGGGTGGATTTGGAAGGGGGAGGAGGGAGGAGGGAGTGATGGGGGTGGACGGTGGATAGGGGGATGTCACCAAGACGCGCTGTCACCAGGTCACAATTTGGTAAGAGAAAAGTATGTGAAACTCGATAGTTTGCGGCACTGATCATAGAAAAAATGCAAACGTGAATTGCTAGTTTTCATCGCCACTGTCGCCTCTTGGCACCACAATGATTTAACACCCATGTCACTGAAAGGCATCAAATGAGGGTCTGGTATCCAGTGACCTTATGTTCTTAATTTTGGGAGGTAAGGATAGGCCCTGTTTCATGCATTTCACAGAGGAATCCCCAATATTGCAGACAAAATATATTCTCTACCCGGGTAAGCTTAATGGTAAATTTTGGCTGAGGAATGGCTAGCGTTGGAAGTGTTAAGCACCATCCATTGATAATGCCTAAGGGGTCATCCACACGTCCCACTTCAGTCGTACGACTGTCCAACCTTGACGACATGTGTGAGGCTTAGTTCTAATGAAAACCCACAGTCTAAATGAATCTGATGAAATCCTACTAGTTTGGTTGACTGTATTTATGCATATTCAATACACAAACCTGATCAAATCTCCGATACAGAAATGGAGACATTCCACGTGATTCGTGTATGGGGGACCATCAATATAGTGAACGATACTAGCAGAAGTCGATCAGATTGATAAGGCAGTAGCATTTCATGAGAATTATGCCTCACAATGATGCCACAGTTGGATGGCAGTGCGACTGCAGTTGCACACGTGGATCAACCCCTTTAGAGAGTTGTAGCATTCAGCAAGCCAAACACAACAGTGTCCTTACTGTGTTTGTTTTGGGAGGAATGTGCCTAACATTCACCACAACATGTTTACTAGAGAGAGATGAGTCGGGTTGAGTTAAGTGATAGAACAATCAGGGGAGGCAATTATTGTTCCATGAATTATTGATCCATGTGTTCAAAAGGCGGCGTCACCTCTGCATCTTGGACTAACTCAAATTCCGTAATGGAGTTTGCAAAGGTGAGACAACAAAGGTGAGAAAGTGTGAACTTCAGATGCCCCCCCCCCCCTCCCCCCCCCAAATCAAATTAAAAACAAAAGACTAAAACAGTCAGGATGTATAATCTAATTCTGTTTTCAATTTTCAGTTCAGACCAACACCCAAGCAGACAATAGAACAATGTAGAACACCAGTGACACATGTCAGGAGAGGACACAGCTGGAATGAACAATGTAGAACACCAGTGACACATCTCAGGAGAGGACACAGCTGGAATGAACAACATTTAGTTCATAAAAGAAAAGCAAATAACTCTTTGGACGATTCCTGAAATACATTACACTTCAATGGGTTCTCTTGTTTTACTTACAAACGTTTGCGCTGAGAGAGAGAGAGTCGGAAGTCGGAAGTTTACTGAATAAGGCCAACAGCCCCTTTCAGGGAGGGAACAAACATTTAATACATTCACAATTGTATGAAAGAAAAAAGAAAGAAAGACAAGGCGTCGCCGAGCGGCAGACATGTCCGTCACCAGCAATGCCACGCACTTGCGACACCCCGTAGCAGTCACATCCTGACACAAAATTGGAAGAGATTGTATCTTCTAGTTCACGAGATACAGCTTGAAGAAGAAACATATAGCGCACAGAAGGAAATTTCAGTTTTCAAGGTCAAACTTCAAGGTCAAGATCAGCATGGTGATAATGTATGCTCGGATGTGTTCTTCTCTAGGGTATACAGTACCACACACAATCTGAAGCGCATCTGTCAAGTACAAATGTGGAAAATATGGCTTAACCCCAATTTGTAGACCCCTACCACTTTCAAGGCCTACCGATCTCCCGGACCGTGACATTGATCTTGATCGGTATGCCACCATCAGAACGGGCATATGCCAAAGTACCTACATGCCAAATTTGAAGACTATAACACCAACGGTGTGGGAGTTATGGCCCCTTAAAGATTTTCGGGTTTCAAGGTCGTACGCCAAGGTCAAGGTCACGACGGCAAATGTTTTTGCACGTACGTCTTCCTCTCATGGTGACACACCAGCACACAAAATGTGACGCGATTCGGTCAAGCGGTTCGGGAGATATCCTTGGGACAGACAGGAAAACAAAACAAAAAACAAGGGCGTCGCTGAGCGGCAGACATGTCCGTCACCAGCAATGCCACGCACTTGCGACACCCCGTAGCTCTCCCTCCACCCCCCTCTCTCTCTCTCTCTCTCTCTCTCTCTCTCTCTCTCTCTCTTGACCTTGATCAGTATGCCATCATCAGAACGGGCATAAGCCAAAGTACTTCCATGCCTCCCTTCCCCCTTCACATGTTCGGTCCCCGTCCTCCTTGTGACCTTTGGGTGATGCACCTAGCTACACACCCTTGACTGGTGCAAATCGTTTTCCGGGATGCACACCCTTAATTGGTGGGGTGCACACCCTTAATACTGAGACAGTGGCATTTAACATGTCTGCCGCTCAGCGACATTCTATTTCTGAGGGATAATTTATGTACGAATGTGTTCTACTCTTAGTGTCACATCCTGACACAAAATTGGAAGGGATTCTGTCTTCTAGTTCACGAGATACAGCTTGAAGAAGAAATATATAGCGCAAAGAAGGAAATTTCGGTTTTCAAGGTCAAACTTCAAGGTCAAGGTCAGCATGGCGATAATTTATGCTCGGATGTTTTCTACTCTAGGGTATACAGTACCACACACAATCTGAAGCGCTTCTGTCAAGTACAAATGTGGAAAATATGGCTGAAAACCCAATTTGTAGACCCCTACCACTTTCAAGGCCTATCGATCTCCCGGACCGTGACCTTGACCTTAATCGGTATGCCACCATCAGAACGGGCATACGCCAAAGTACCTACATGCCAAACTTGAAGACTATAACACCAACGGTGTGGGAGTTATGGCCCCTTAAAGATTTCCGATTTTCAAGGTCGTACATCAAGGTCAAGATCACGACGGCAAACATTTTTTGCGCGGATGCCTTCCTCTCATGGTGACACACCAGCACACAAAACTTGACGCGATTCGGTCAAGCGGTTCGGGAAATATCCTTGGGGACAGGCAGGGGGGGGGGGGGGGGGGGGGGGGGGGGGGGGGGGGGGGGGGGAGGGGGGGGGGGGGGGCCATCGCAAAGGGGGGGGGGGGGGGGGGGGGGGGGGATACGATCACCTATGGTCCGACCTATGGTGACGGACAAAAACAGAAAACAACAACATACATATGCATATAGACGATAAACAAGCATGCATAGCTAGAACATCAGGTTCACAAAATATAGGATAGAAAGTCAATACATTATACATGATCAATGATGGCCTGACTGTATAAAGTATTATCCAACAACAACATTCTAGACTTACATTACTGAGAGAGAGAGAGAGAGAGAGAGAGAGAGAGAGAGAGAGAGAGAGAGAGAGAGAGAGAGAGAGAGAGAGAGAGAGAGAGAGAGAGAGAGAGAGAGAGAGAGAGAGAGAGAGAGAGAGAGAGAGAGAGAGAGAGAGAGAGAGAGAGAGAGAGAGAGAGAGAGAGAGAGAGAGAGAGAGAGAGAGAGAGAACTTGAAAACTTGAAAACTTTAACTTTATTTTTCAAGGATAAAGATTTTAGGCAACGCCTAGTCTTCCAATCTGTCCTTGGTACATATACATAGAAACAGATTTGACACATAAAGGTAGCACCTTTGTACATATATGAACATAGAATACAAACATGGCAAGGCATATAATTACACATACATAATTGAACATAAAGTAAGCACCTTTGTACATATACGAACATAGAATACAAACATGGCAAGGCATACAATTACACATACATAATTGAACATAAAGGTAGCAAAGCAGGTATTGTGATAAAGACAGGTTGAAATATGATTTTATAGAATTACATACGCACAGGTATAATTGTTAATACTTGTGCGGGCATGCATGCGTGTAACCATACACGCACACACCTGCACATGCGCGCGGCACACGCAAGAATACATGCACAGGCACAGATATATGTTGAAGCACGTATAAAAGAACTATACATTTTAGAACAGGGCAAACTAATGCAGCCTATGTTATGAAACCGGTAGCAATTAGCAATAAAGTGCGGACAATTTAAACATTGATTTTAGCACATTGTTGGAGAATAGTAAACTAACAGAGTGATGTGAATACATGACATCGTAATTGGCAATATAGCGTATTGAGATATATGAAGAAAAACAAAAAAAGGAAAAGAAAAAAATAATACGAAAAAAATAATGGAGGGTCGAATGTAAGTGTCTCTCGGAGACTCGTTTTGAAGGTTGAGATGGAGTAGCATAATCTAATGTCGGACTGAAGGGAATTCCATATGGAGGAACCCGAGAAAGTAAAACTTGACTTAAATTTATCTATTCTTGTGTGTGGTAGAATATAGTTACTTGAGCCATAGCGATGTGAGGCTTGTGTAAGTAGATTGTTCAGGTATGGAGCTAAGTCATAGTGTACTTTGTACATGAGAATGGCTTTATTATAGCTAAGCTGTGATTGCAGTGGAAGTATGTTTAACTGGGCTTGTTTTTCTGCTGTACTGAGTTCAGGATCAGGAAGGATTATTTTAGCTCCCCTTTTGTGCATAGAATTGAGTTTTAATAGGTGACAATTAGCAGCAGAGTCCCAGACCACAGATGCGTAATTAATGTGGGAGAGACAGTGGGCATGAAAAAACATCGTGCGTGCGTCTATATCTATGAAGGGTGTAAGTGTTTTTAGAAGGAATAAGCTGCGAGCAAGTTTATGTGTTATCTTTTCAATATGGAGTTGCCATTTTAGTTCGTCATCTATTATCACTCCCAGGACTCGGTGCTCGCGTACTTGGTCTATGGCATTGTCATTATGAACATTTAAAATTAGAGGTTCTATTTGATGTTTTTGTCTTGAGGTAATTAACATGCTTTTTGTTTTTTTAGGATTGAGGACCATAAGGTTTTGGTAACACCAATCAGAAACATCATGCAAAGCTGACTGAAGAGAGGTTTGAATCGAAGACATGTTTGATGCACTAGAATGGAGAGAGGTGTCATCAGCAAAGAGATCACACGAGACAGAGTCAGCCGATATTGATAAAGGTAGATCATTAATGAATAGGCAGAATAGAAGAGGCCCTAAGACAGATCCTTGGGGTACACCAGCCTTTATGATCTCAGTGCACGAGTTTGTGCCATTACTAAAAACAAACTGTTTTCTAGTAGTAAGATACGATGCAAAGAAAGAAATAGTGTTTTCATCTCGTAAACATAGCGCCAGTTTTTTTAAGTAGTATTTCATGATTCACAAAATCAAACGCTTTCTTAAAGTCTAGGAATACAGAGCCTGTCATTTTGCCTTGGTTGATTGCTGAAAGCCATGTGTCACATAGGTGGACTAGGGCAGTTTGACAGGAATGGTGATGTCGAAAGCCAGACTGTAAGGGGTGAAACAAATTATTATCTTCTAAATATTGCATTAGATGTTAATGAATATGTTTTTCTAGTGGTTTAGACAGAACTGAAAGAAGAGAGATTGGCCTAAAATTACTCAAGTCAGAAATATCTTTACTTTTAGGCAATGGTATAACTTTTGCTGATTTAAGATCAGGTGGAACAATGTTCTGGTCTAGACATGCGTTGTATATAAAGGTAAGAGGTTATATTATGTAGGGAAGTGAAAGTTTTAAGAGAGAACTACTTATTTTATCAGGTCCCATTGATTTAGTATTTTTTAGATTTGAAATAAGAGAGCCAACTTCGTGAACAGCTAGTGAAGGTATTTTAAAAGAACTGCCAGGTTTAGCGTTAGTATTACAGAAGGTTTGAAAAGAAGGTGGTGGTGTATAGTCTTTTGCAGGTTGTGATGTATCTGTTGGACTTACAGATTCTGCTAAATTTATAAAATGGTTATTGGATGCATCTGGCGACCAGTTAAAGTTATTCGTCTGCTGGCGATTAGACTTATGTGTGATAGTGTTTATGGCTCGCCATAAAGTAGATGTGTCGTTGTTTGCAGATACCATTTTGTTGAAGTGTTGTTTCCTGGAGTCACGAATGAGATCATTGACTTTGTTTCTTAGTTTTTTAAATTCTGATTCAGCGTTTTCACGCTCCAGTCGCTTTTCTGCTTTCACATCATCAGGTAGTGAATCAATGTTTTCTTTCTTCAGCAATTTGTATTTGTATTTCAGTTGATTTCGTTTTTTCCTTGCTTCTGCTATTTGGGGAGTTAGCCATCCAGGAAGAGTAGAATTTTTTACTCTTTTGCTTCTAAGAGGTGCGTGATAGGAATGTAGAATAAAATACATCTAGAGCTTGAATAGGACATGAACAATGAAGTACATTATTGAAGTGTGCCATGCTTAAATCATGACAAAATGCAGGTTTATCAAAGTGTTTAAATGATCTGAAGTGAATAGTAGTGTGTCCTTTGGTTTGAGTCTTAGGGGGTCTGTACATCCATGTACATGTAACAGGGGAGTGGTCACTAATACATATGGTATCTAGAACATTGATATCAGTGACTAGGGCAGTGGTGTTGGTGTATACGTGGTCAAGTAGTGTTGCTGAAGTGGGAGAGAGAGAGAGAGAGAGAGAGAGAGAGAGAGAGAGAGAGAGAGAGAGAGAGAGAGAGAGAGAGAGAGAGAGAGAGAGAGAGAGAGAGGGAGGGAGAGAGAGAGAGAGAGAGAGAGAGAGAGAGAGAGAGAGAGAGAGAGAGAGAGAGAGAGAGAGAGAGAGAGAGAGAGAGAGAGAGAGAGAGAGAGAGAGAGAGAGAGAGAGAGAGAGAGAGAGAGAGAGAGTTCTCCATCTCATTCTCCAGAACATCGATGGCTTGGAGTCAAAGCGGACTATCTTTAGATAGTTCATAGACATATTATTGGATTTATTACAAAAACTAATAACTTGCATCAAACAATGACTACAGAAATACATAAAGGGGGTTTAGCTTTTTATATTTTAGCAGTCTTTTTTTATGCAAGTTATTAGTTTTCGTAATAAGTTCAATAATATGTTAATGGACTATCTAAAGATAGTCCGTTTTGACTCCAAGCCATCGCGGCATGTTCCCCCCTTGCAGTGTTATGGCGCGGTAATCTCGGTGTTGCTAGAAGAGGAGGTGTTTTTGTGTGATTTGTCATTGCGGTGTTAAGCCAAGGGGATTGTGGGGGCCAGGGGACGAAGATTAACACTAATGCACTTTTATAATTAGTTCTCATCTTAGCCATCACAAACACGCGCGCACACACGCGAGCGTTCATACACTCACACACGGTACACATACATACCAGCGCAAGCACATAGGCCTGCACACACACACGGATGCACATAGGCCTGCACACACACACGGATGCACATAGGCCTGCACACACACACGGATGCACATAGGCCTACACACAGACACGGATGCACATAGGCCTGCACACACACACGGATGCACATAGGCCTACACACAGACACGGATGCACATAGGCCTGCACACAGACACGGATGCACATACACAGAAGCATGGATGGATTTTCGCACATAGACACATGCACACAAAAACGCAAAACTCACACACTGAAACACAAAACACACGCATATACATTCACACACATACGCACATACACGCGCACTCACAAACACACAGATACACATATACACACAAACCCATACAGACACACCGACAGGCAGACACACAGACAGACATACACACGCGCGTGTGCGCGCACACACACATACACACCTACACACGCACACACCTACACACACACATGCACACACACACACACACACACACACACACACACACACACACACACACACAAAGAGACTAACACACACACACGCTTTTGTTCCCTTCTGTCAGGCTTTCTGTTATTTCATCTGTTCTTTATCGTGTGGTGACATTGACAGATTATGGACGCCCTAGTGAAATGCCTCATGACTGCCGCACATTATTCACACACAAACTAGAAGGTCGCACACATCCTCGCGCGCACCAACAGCACGTGCTGCCCTGTTGAATATTCATTGATCATAGAACACCAGGTGGAGGGAGGAAGGAGAAAGTTCATTTAACGTCCTGAGACCTGGACCAGGTAGCCTACACGCGGGACATTAGTCACTGTAATCACTGGGACGATCCTGGAGGTACTGCAATGCCAGGAATGTCCCGATGGTTTTGAAAAATCGAGATAGGATGATTATGTAACTAAGGATTGAGTCGCGGTAGGAACGTTTTAAAGATAATACGTATGTTACTTGAACATGACCAATTGAGAATATGACCAACCAAGAATACCAGCCAAGTGTGAATTCAGCAGATTGTGAATACGACAGACGTAATGTTGACCAGGTAAGAGTGGGCGGAAAACAGATAGACCGATTGAAAAAGATAAAGAAAAAAAATGTAAACGAAAAGCAAGACACGCAAAACCACGCTTTGAAATAGCAACAAGGGCAGAACCATACAAAATGAAATAAACGAAAACAAAATGTGCCCCTTACCAGATGAGGTAAGCATGGTTGGGTCATCCGTTATCCGTCTCCTGAGGATCGGAAACAGTGCGGGAAACACCACAGGAACACAGAAGACCATGGAACAACAAGATGGGGACGAAAAATAAGTAGACAAAATGGAGAAGGCCTCGCAGGCTATATCATTCTGAAAGTGAACATAGATGTTCAAGCGAAGATAAATGAAGAGTGGAGAAATGCCACCAATAACTGCAGTATTAATGCGCAGTGACATTGACCTGCGACCATTGATCTTCATTTTCAAACTTGGTCTGAATGCGCATTCAAAATGTTCAAACGTTATCGTGCTAACATACATTCATAGTCAGTCATCCAGGAACCAACAGACACACGTCACTGAAGACAGTAACAGGATTCGTTCGTGCGATGGTGACGAGCAAACGACATGCATGTCAGCTTAAACTATGCACCAAACAAACTAATACATCAGCAGCTCAACAACGAGTGAAGCGCGCACAGATCAGCAACAGTGTATTCCTCAGCATATCTGGCACAAGTGCACGTCTTAACCCCCTCACTGCCAGAGGGAAATAGAAACATTATCGATTTTATCATTAATATTAAAAATAGAAAAAGACCTGTTTGACTCAGTCTGAGAAAATGGTCTAGAGATATATCTGCTTAAACCAAAAGCCGTAATTCCAGGGCTATGACATCAGCCATGACATCACACATCACGTAGTAGACACGGGACTGGGCAGGAGAAGAAGAAGAAGAAGAAGAAGAAGAAGAAGAAGAAGAAGAAAAAGAAAAAGAAGAAGAAGAAGAAGAAGAAGAAGAAAAAGAAAAAGAAGAAGAAGAAGAAGAAGAAAAGAAGAAGAAGAAGAAGAAGAAGAAGAAGAAGAAGAAGAAGACGACCACGACGCTTGTCTGTTTATAAAGAGTACGATTTGTTTTTAATTGACATTTATTCTTTTGTTCAGCTTCTTGTTCTGTTCTTCATTAGCTGTAAATCCTCATGGGATGGATACTTGATGAGACACTTGTTTGTCTCAGCTGTTCTGT
>CM065697.1:52400197-52402697 GCA_017654935.2 Phymorhynchus buccinoides
CTAACGACAATTGCTGTTATTTTAACCCGTAAATACCAACAATAAAACGTACACACTTAACGAGAGCGAGTCAATTTCAACACACCGTGAAAAAGCGGGGAGTCAGCTTTGACAAGAACGATCACAGGCCCCGAAATCACGCTTCTTTTTCTTCTTCTTTTGAACCCTTTCACCGCCAAAATCGCATTTTAGCACCACAGTGATTTAACACCTATGTCACTAAAAGGCATAAAATTGGGGTCTATTATCCAAAGACCATATTGTCTTTGTTTTGGGAAGTAAGGCTAGACCGTATTTTATATATGTCACAGAAGAATCCCCAATACTGCAGATGGATTGTGTTCTCTACCCAGGTAAATTTAATGGAAATGTTTGGCTGAAATATGGCTGGCGGTGAAAGGGTTAACGAAGGTGCGGTAGCTCTTCGCACAGGTTCAGTCGGCTCGTTTTTATTTCCGGACTGAAGATGAATTCGAGCTGTTTTGAGACAGTACTGCGTCTACATTATCAACATGGACTCTCCCTGTGCCAAAATTGCATAGCTAAGCTCGAATCGTCTGCTAATCGACACGGTCATGGAGTTGACTAGCCTAGGCCTAGATACACGGCTAGACATCTCAAGTGGCAGGCACAGAATGGTTTGTGTAGATGTGTGACATCTGGTACTATTGATTCATTCAAACCATGAATCTTCGTTGTGTACTAGCATTAAATGTTGTCGTCAGCGCTGAATGAATCCTAGGGGTAACACTGCACAGCTTGTCAAATTCTGGGTGTGGTAGGAACAGCTCGCCGTTGCAAGCCGTGAGATATATAACTGTGACGTCAAGTTTCCAATAGCAACGGTGTATTCTTACACGCGAATTTACACTAAGCCTATGGGTTAATATATGCAAATGATATCTCTGGATATTGTTTTATATCTCACGGCTGGCAGGCCTCTGTGGCACTACTTGGAGATCGGTATATAAAGCTTTACACGTACGATCAGTCATGAAGTCGTAAGAAATGTTCATTTTGTAAATATTGTTACAGTCAGTACTCTGTTATATTTTGTTATCCTGTACCCCCTTCATGAGGGGCAGAGGCCTTAATGAATAAACAATTGTCATTGTCATTGTCGCTCTCGTAATAAAGTTTTCAAGTGTCAAGTGTCAAGTCTCTTCTCTCTCTCTCTCTCTCTCTCTCTCTCTCTCTCTCTCTCTCTCTCTCTCTCTCTCTCTCTCTCTCTCTCTCTCTCTCTCTCTCTCTCTAAAGTTTATGCTTGTATTGTTATTGTTATTGTTATGGGCCAGTGGCCTAACAATGAAACCACTTTTGACTTTGACTTTGACTTTGACTTTGACTCTCTCTCTCTCTCTCTCTCACTCTCTCTCGCTCTCTCTCTCTCTCTCTCTCTCTCTCTCTCTCTCTCTCTCTCTCTCTCTCTCTCTCTCGCTCCTCTCACATCCTTCCATTCTCTCTCTCTCTGTTTGCTCTCTGTCTTTGGGTGATTTTTTTGGAAATGTATGTCACATACTTCCATTCTCTCTGTCTATCTGTTTGCTTTTCTCTGTCTTTGGGTGATTTTTTGGAAATGTATGTTTGTCTCTTTGTCTGTCTATCCCTGTCTGTCTCTGTCTTCTCTCCTCTCTCTCTCTCTCTCTCTCTCTCTCTCTCTCTCTCTCTCTCTCTCTCTCTTTCTCATCTCACTCGGGTCATGACATCATTCAAAGCAATAGAACTCTTGGGAAGACTGGTGTCAATTTATTTCGGTAATCTATCTATGCGCAGAAGAGTCACTTTAAAAAGAATCTCTCTTTCTCTGTGTGTCTGTCTCTCTCTCTCTCTCTCTCTCTCTCTCAAAACTCTCTCTCTCTCTCTCTCTCTCTCGTCTCTCTCTCTCTCTCTCTCTCTTCTCTCTCTCTCTCTCTCTCTCTCTCTCTCACTCTCTCTCTCTCTCTCTCTCTCTCTCTCTCTCTCTCTCTCTCTCTCTCTCTCTCTCTCTCCCCCTCTCCCTGTGAATAATGTACTAATAAAATGTGTGACCCAGCACCACGAAAGGGACATTAAGTATCAAAATGACCATTCTAAGAAAATGACCACTTCAGGCAATTCTCTTTCTAATGGTGTAAAGGCCATTCTTGTGTCCTTGTTTGTTGCAGAGTTACGAGCATTTAAAGTCGGTAAAGGTCTGTGTACACGCTAAGTACTATTCACAAGATATTGATATTTATCCATGGCAACACTGTGAGCTGGTCTCTCTGACTGTGTTGCCATGGGGAAATAGAAATATATCGTGAATAATGTTAACGTGTACATATGCCTTTAGGTGACTGTTGGCCATCTTAAGAAATCACAGTCTAAAGTCTATCCTAAGAAAATACATCAACCTACCAATTTTAACCACGTTTGTGACTATTTGATCCTTTTTTGATATGAAAGATAGGATGCTAGAGAGCATGGAAATACCCATAGCTCAACATGGACGATATGTTTGACTTTGCCAGCCTGTTGTGAG
>CM065697.1:52410197-52414836 GCA_017654935.2 Phymorhynchus buccinoides
TCAAACTATGAACAGTTGTTGCTGCTGTCGTCGTGCCCTGGCTAGATCTGTTATCAGACACCATTGTTGTCAGTCAAACTATGAACAGTTGTTGCTGCTGTCGTCGTGCCCTGGCTAGATCTGTTATCAGACACCATTGTTGTCAGTCAAACTATGAACAGTTGTTGCTGCTGTCGTCGTGCCCTGGCTAGATCTGTTATCAGACACCATTGTTGTCAGTCAAACTATGAACAGTTGTTGCTGCTGTCGTCGTGCCCTGGCTAGATCCACCAGATCACGTGTCGAAATCACGGTTTTCACGGGTTTCCCCTCATATAACTGGAAAGGGGGGGGTGGGGGGGGCTAAATCTTGTTTTGACTAACCGTTTGACTCCCATATAAATGGCCCCGGAATTGAAACCGACACATCATTTTAAAGAGCAGCCTCAATTTGAATATGGGTAAATGTGGATGTGGGTCACAGCAACCCAGAAAAACAACAACAAGGGACTTAATCGTGGTGCGTCACTGGGTTTTTAAAGACTTGCAGTAGGTATCATCCCAACAGCCGAAGCACTTGAACACTATGGTACAAATGCACCAGCTTACGGATGAGAACATTACATGTCTATACGCTCTATCAAGGCAATTGCGGTCATCTTCGGATTCGAAAATTCTCTGTGTTTCCTATTAAACGAACAAAAATGTTTGGCGAGCGCTACCTTTCCTTTTCGAGCCCATCAGTTTGGAAATCCTTACCACACAAAATCCGCCATATACAGTCCTTACAATGTATCAAATCAGCACTCAAGACCCACCTGTTCAAGCTACATCAAAACCTTTAGGCCACATTACTTCTCGACTCTATTCTCACCCCCCCCCCCCCCCCCCCCCCCCCCCCCCCCCCCCCCTCCCCCCCCCCCTCGTTGTTTCACTGCACTGTGTTGACTGCAAAGTCTACGTCAGCTTTGTTGCGAGAGAGTCAGACAGGAGAGAGAGAGAGATGAGAGTGAGAGAGAGAGAGAGAGTGAGATAGAGAGAGAAGAGAGAGAGAGAAGAGAGAGACGAGGAGAGAGAGAGAGAGAGAGAGAGAGAGAATGTGTGTGTATGTGTGTGTGGTGTGTGTTGTGTGTGCGTGTGTGTGGTGTGTGTGTGTGTGTATGTGCTGCGTGCGTGCGTGCGCGCGTGCGTGTTGCGTGCGTGAGTGACGTGTGTGTGTGTGGTTGGTGTATGTATGTGTGTGAGCGATTATTTGTTTTAATAATGATAATAATCGTACATTTATTTATAGCGCTTTACCTCGAGTGAGCCCAAAGCGCTTTACAATCAATGATTCATCAACAGACAAACAAAAACAACATTAACCAGCAAACAGCGCATATACAAAGCAATTCTCTCTCCCTCCTCTCTCTGTCTCCCATCTCTATCTCTCTCTCTCTCTATATAAAAAACACACACACACACACAACAAACACACAAAAAACACACACACACACACACGCACACACGACACAAAAACACACAACACCACACACACACACACACACACACACACACATACACACATCAGAAAACACACATTATTTATCGCCGCCAACTCCTTCATCACCCCATCATTCGGTAAGCCACAGCAAACGAGCCGCTTTGACTGACCACATACACCAACAAACCTACACAAACACCCTCACACAAAAAACGTACGCACGCAGACAGACACGCACACAAACATACAAACACATAGACACACACACACACATTGCGGGCACTCACAACCCACCAAACCAAAACACATCACAAGCACACATGTATGCACACATGCAGCTCACACACACACAACAGACACAAATACACACACACACACACAAACACACAAACACACACACACACCCACACACACACACACACACACACACACACACACACACACATACTCACACACACGCACACACGCACAGCACCAACCTCTTATTCAATCTTCCCTCACGTGCAACAACGATAGACAACTGATCAAATATTTAGGGCGCAGCAGGAAAAAAGATGGGTTTTAAGAGAGGTTTGAATGAGGAGACTGAGTTGGAGTTAGTGTCGGAGAGGAGAAGGCAGAGAAATCCAAAGAGATGGTGCTTGACAGGAAAAGAACGTTGGCCAGCAGATTTGAGACGGATGGAGGGAATGGAAAGGAGACGAGAATCAGAAGATGAACGTAGTTGGCGAGCTGGGACATAGAGATGAAGAAGATCAGAGAGATACAGGGGAGCTTGATCATTCAGTGACTTGAAGGCAAGGAGGAGAATTTTGTAGTCAATACGTGATTGAACTGGGAGCCAATGTAGGGAACGAAGAACCGGAGTGATGTGATCGTACCTAGGGGAGCGAGAAATGAGACGAGCAGCATTATTCTGGACCCGTTGGAGCTTAGAGATGAGAATTGATGGACAGCCAAGCAAGAAGTGAGTTACAGTAGTCAAGGCGAGACAGAACAAAAGCACATACTAGAGTCTTCAGGGCATCCTGAGAGAGGAAACGGCGGATGGAACTAATTCTTCGAAGTTCTAGATAAGCAAGACTTGCAAACATTGTGGAGGAGTGTTATAAATGAATTTCTTGCTTTTTATTTTTGGTTGTAAATATTAGTGTTAATTACAGGTGGGACTCTTTGATTACATCCATGAGCTCCACATTGGACTGATGATGTTATGCTAGGAGCTTGCCATGGCTAAAGACAATCCTCGTATAATTATGCAGACATAACAATATTTTGATGTAGCCTTGCTGTTCTATAGCCTATGTCAATTGGTCTGACACAGCCTTATGCCAAGGCAGGTACTGAATAGTCATTGCAACCAGTTCACATTTGATGGAATAATGCTGATGCTGAAACAGTAGTCAGTGCTGAATGAAAGGACGGGACTGCTGATGTGGAATTCAAATGATGTGTGGAAGTGATTGGCTCCTGGAAATGAACATGGATGTATGCGTATTCAATAAACAGTTTCATGCTACTACTACTACTATTACACCACTACTAATACTACTATATACTACTACTACTACTACTATACTAGAGACTACTACTACTACTACTACTACTGCTTGCTGCTGCTACTACTACTACTACTACTACTACTACTACTACTACTACTACTACGATGAGCACCTACTACTACTACTTACTAAAGACTACTACTAATAATACATTAACTAATAAAATAATACATAATATTCTCATGAATAAGTTATTTTGTTTGTTGGTTATGCGTGATGGTTGTAGTTTATTTCGTGATTATTTTCTAACAACATCGTCAATCATAAGCATAATCGTCAGAAGATAATTAATCATAAGCATCATCCATCATCATTCATCGTCGTCGTCGTCCTCATCATCCATCATCGTCATCAATCATCATCGGTCGTCGTCATCGTCATCGTCATCATCATCATCGTCGTCATCATCATCATCGTCGTCATTATAATCGTCATCGTCATCGTCATCATCATAATCACCACCATCATCACCACCATCATAATCATCATCAACATCCATAATCATCATCATCATCATTACCAATCATCATAATCATCATCATCGTCGTGCGGCCGTCATCATGATTCATCTCTTTGTCATCGCCGTTGTCATCCATGCTGTTGTTTATTCAGAGCGGAGGGAGTCACTTGTCGCAATCACGTTGTTATTGTTATGTCTGTCCCAATGGCAGCACAGTGACACAGCCAGTAATGACGTCACTTGCATACCACGGGGTTGCCATGCGAAAAAAGAGCGACCATTGACAACATGTATTTGAACCTTGATAATAAATATCGCTGGTTACTGTTTGTTGTATGTGTTATTCATGATGTATTTGTTATTCATTGTTATGTGTAGCAGTGTTATTGTTGTTATTCATGATGTTATTGTTGTTATTCATTTTGTTATTGTTGTTATTCATGATGTTATTCTGTTATTCATTTAGTTATTGTTGTACAGAGGATGTTGCTAGCATGAGTATTGTTGTTATTCATGATGTTATTGTTGTTATACATGATGTTATTGTTGTTATTCATGATGTTGTTGTTGTTATTCATGATGTTATTGTTGTTATACATGATGTTATTGTTGTTATACATGATGTTACTTGTTGTTATTCATGTGTTATTGTTGTATTCATGATTGTTATTGTTGTTATCATATGTTATTGTGTATTCATGTGTTATTGTTGTTATCCATGATGTTATTGGTGGTATACATGACGTTATTGTGTTATTCATGAGGTTATTGTTGTTATTACATGATGTTATTGTTGTTATCCATGATGTTATTGTTGTATTCATGATGCTATTGGTGTTAATTCATGATGTTATTGTTGTATCATGATGTTATTTTTGTATCCATGATGTTATTGTTTGTTTGTCATGATGTTATGCTGTTATCCATGATGTTATTGTTGTTATCATGAGTTATTGTTGTTATACATGATGTTATTGTTGGTTGTCATGATGTTATTGTTGTTATTCATGATGTTATTGCTGTTATCATGATGTTATTGTTGTTAGTCATGATGTTATTGTTGTTTATACATGATGTTATTGTTGTATCAGATTTAGTGTTATTCATGAGTTATGTTGTTAGTCATGATGTTATTGTTGTATACATGGATGTTAT
>CM065697.1:52420336-52437521 GCA_017654935.2 Phymorhynchus buccinoides
CATGGGGTCTACGTGAAGAATACAGTGAACGAAGCATTGTAGGATTGTATCGGATTCATTTAGACAGTAGGATTTCATCAGAGTCATGGGGTCTACGTGAAGAATACAGTGAACGAAGCATTGTAGGATTGTATCGGATTCATTTAGACAGTAGGATTTCATCAGAGTCATGGGGTCTACGTGAAGAATACAGTGAACGAAGCATTGTAGGATTGTATCGGATTCATTTAAACAGTAGGATTTCATCAGAGTCATGCCTGACAGATGACGCTGCTGGAGAGTCGTATGGAAGGGAGAAGGAAAGACAAGACAGCTGAAATGACAGAACAATGATGTGGGTCCATTTATTATGGGGAGTCTAGGACATCATCATCATCATCATCATCATCATCATCATAATAATAATAATAATAATAATAATAATAATAATAATAATAAATAATAAATAATAATGGATATTTGTTGCGCTCTTTCTCCAAAGAGCTCAGAGCGCTTACAAAGTTAACTTTAGACAACAACAATAACAATAGTAATAAACACAGAAACATTCAGAAATATATATATATATTAAATACAAATCCGATACTTGACACGTGCGCACCGAGCGCACGCGCGCCCACGCACACACACACACCACACACACACACACACACACACACACACACACACACACACACACACACACACACACACACACACACACACACACAACACACACACACACACACACAAACACACAGAAAAGACATTCTTACCCAAAGGCTACCTTACATGCAAACGCGTACCGAAATCATGAGTGCGACCCAGTCAGCCAACACGGGTAGCAAAATGCAAACCAGACCAAACTGCCAGTCGTTCTGCCAGCCTAGTCCAATCCACACCACACCACCCGCATCAACCGCCCAAGACGCACCCACGACCACGGTACCAGGACCAGACAGGGCTCGGTGCAGTTAACCAACATAACCAACTTTACAATGTTGAGATGGTGCCACTCAAATTGGAGTTTCCAAAGGCAGATAGACAGAAGGAAACATGCGAAAAAACACGATTTGAAGGGAATAAAACTATCCGAAAATTGACATAACAGATCTTCTAACAATGATTGATTTTTAAAAAAATCTTAAAACGGTTAAAAGTAAGACAAGGAGAAGATTCCATTGTATAAAAAAAACCTTGAAGCATAACGAACAAGTTAGGTTATCAATTACATAACTGTTAGGTTAACACTAATTGAAAACTATGTACAAGTAGTCTCAACGTGGCCCAGTGAAAATAAATGGGATATGGGCAGTGAAAAGCACACAACTTTAGTCGGACATCAGTTTAGCTTCTAGGCTTACATAGAAACCGGTATGTTTGAACGAATTGCCTGGGCATAACCGGTGTGTTTGAACGAATTGCCGGGGCATAACCGGTGTGTTTGAACGAATTGCCGGGGCATAACCGGTATGTTTGAACGAATTGCCGGGGCATAACCGGTATGTTTGAACGAATTGCGGGGCATAACCGGTATGTTTGAACGAATTGCCGGGGCATAACCGGTATGTTTGAACGAATTGCCGGGGCATAACCGGTATGTTTGAACGAATTGCCGGGGCATAACCGGTATGTTTGAACGAATTGCCGGTATGTTTGAACGAATTGCCGGGGCATAACCGGTATGTTTGAACGAATTGCCGGGGCATAACCGGTATGTTTGAACGAATTGCCGGGGCATAACCGGTATGTTTGAACGAATTGCCGGGGCATAACCGGTATGTTTGAACGAATTGCCGGGGCATAACCGGTATGTTTGAACGAATTGCGGGGCATAACCGGTATGTTTGAACGAATTGCCGGGGCATAACCGGTATGTTTGAACGAATTGCCGGGGCATATAATGAGAACAGTCTATAAATCCTAATGTGAGTTTATTTTCTGTTTTTACACATGTGTTCCTATCCGTGTGTAGCCAATAAGCGATACACTCATAGCAACGTTCTTATACAGCATTTGGACTAAACAGTCTGCAATTAAATTTAAAAAAATAACGAATACATTCATACATACGCACACACGCACGGACACATACATGTACATACACGCACGCACGATAATACAGAGAGAGAGAGAGAGAGAGAGAGAGAGAGAGAGAGAGAGAGAGAGAGAGAGAGAGAGAGAGAGAGAGAGAGAGAGAGAGAGAGAGAGAGAGAGAGAGAGAGGGGGGGTGGGGGTGGGAGGGGAAAGAGGGAATATACTGTGAGAAAGTGTGGGTGAGAAGTTGTGAAGAGGGGTGCGTGTGTGCAGTTTGTGTGTGTATGTGTGTGCGCGCGCACGCACGCGCGTAAATATATGCGTTCATAAATACTGACGAGGCGTGCATACGTGCATATATTTATTTGTATTCGTGAATAAGCGTTTGCGCGCATGTGTACGTGTTTGCATACCCCCCTAACCTGTGGGTAAAGGCCACCAAACCACGTTCCTTTGCAGCTGATAAAAGGCCAAGTTTAAAACAACGTCTTTCATGTCGCGGTAGAGGCTATTATCAAAGACCTTGGCTCCACCAAGGCAGTTGTTTCTTCAACGTAAAGCTATGCCTTGAGGAGGTTCGAACTATTTTCTAACATAATAAAAAAAAGTAAACAAAGCTTAAGTGCGGGCCAAAACATACTACGAAACATTAACATTGAAAGTAAAAGGTTACAAATACTGATCAGCTATTGATAGTGTCAATGATGTTGGTTTGTTTTATGTCCAGTAGTCAACAGCAGCTTTCCTTCCTTCCCTGGCATTCTCTCAGGTCATGTCTCTCTCTCTCTCTCTCTCTCTCTCTCTCTCTCTCTCTCTCTCTCTCTCTCTCTCTCTCTCTCTCTCTCTCTCTCTCTCTCTCTCTCTCTCTCTGTCTCTCTCTCTGTCTCTCTCTCTCTCTCTCTCTCTCTCTCTCTCTCTCTCTCTCTCTCTCTCTCTCTCTCTCTCTCTCTCTCTCTGTCTGTGTTTAATTGTTTCTGTTTTTTTAGCTATACATTGATCATCTGCTAGATATGTTTCCTTCACTAAAACGACATACACGAAGCTATTATACACAGCCATGCACAGACACACACAAACACACACAGACATACACACACATGCACACACAGACACACACACACACGCGATCTAGCCCTAACCCTCACTCCCGCCACCTGCACCAACCCACCCTGCGAAATAAGCATTAAGAGCATTAGCACCATTTGCCAATAACATTAGCACCAAGGTTTAATTTACGATGTTTTTTATTTTCATTTCGCTAGAGAGGTTCAGTTTCCTGCCATCCTGCTGATTACAATCATCAACTAATATCCTCTCCATTTGCTTTGACAAAACATGGCGGCAAAACAGATAGAATCCGGTGGAAAAGGCATGGCAGGAAAAGACGCCTTTGGTGGGTTTCTGGTGGGATTATGGTAAATTAAAAACCGGTCTCAAAACACCCCATGCTGTCAGTATTCGTTTGAAGTGCTTGAAAACTCGTTACCTCGTCTGCTTAAATTAATATAATATAATTTATGAATTCCTCTAGGTCTTTCTGTCTGTCTCTGTCTGTCTGTCTCGCTCGCTCTCTCTTCACGCCAATTACTCAGCATATACATTGACAACAACTTATCCTGGTCACAACATATGGACATGGAGAGAGAGGACATTAACAACAAGTATTTCAGCTCAATAGAATAAAGCACATTTTGGATCAACATACCCGTAAACTTTTTTTCCATGCCTATATTCAACCTGACATTGATTATGCATCAACATGTTGGGATTCAGCTAGTAAAAATACACACACATGTTGAAAAACTATATAACGCTCTCTTAAACTCATACTCCTTAACAATCGTCCTCCCTTGAAACCAATGACTATAAAGAACTCAACATTCTACCATTTGATTTGAAATGTCTACTAAACAAAGGTACCCTTATGTACAAGATCATAAATAAGCTAGCACCAAAATATCTTATTACTAAATTTAAAGTCCATACAATTCGAAGCAAAACCAAATTAAATGCCCCGCCCTAGAACATATCTATATAAATCATCCCTTACATTCTCAGGTGGCAAATTGTCTCATAATTGTTTCCTGTTTTTGCAATCAATTCAAGTTCACCAATTCAAGTTCACCATTGCTCATTATTATCCATGTTTGCTTTTAATTCCCATTTTGATTCTTTTTCAGTTATTTCATGTGCCGATTTTTGTTTCATTTTCTGGACTTGATTGTTTTTATGTCATTTTTTCATTGCCTGATGCATGGTGTGAGTGTGTGAGTGAGAGGGCAAGGTGCAAGGAAGCTAGTGTAGCTTATTCTTTTTTCCCTGAATAAAACATTCGTATTCGTATTCGTATCTCTCTCTCTCTTCCCTCTCCACTTTCTCTCGCTCTCTCTCTCTCTCTCTCTCTCTCTCTCTCTCTCTCTCTCTCTCTCTCTCTCTCTCTCTCTCTCTCTCTCTCTCTCTCTCTCTCTCTCTCTCTCCCTCCCTCTCTCTCTCTCTCTTTCTCTCTCTCTCTCTCTCTCCCTCTCCCTCCCTCCTCTCTCTCTCTCTCTCTCTCTCTCTCTCTCTCTCTTGCTTCTCTCTCTCTCTCTCTCTCTCTCTCTCTCTCTCTCTCTCTCTCTCTCTCTCTCTCTCTCTCTCTCTCTCTCTCTCTCTCTCTCTCTCTCTCTCTCTCTCTCTCTCTCTCTCTCTCTCTCTCTCTCTCTCTCTCTCTCTCTCTCTCTCTCTCTATCTCTCGCTCTCTTTATACATACTTTTTATACACTTGTGCAATTTACCATTCACTCTATTCATTAACAATGTAGGCCACAATACTTTCCGGGAAACACTATCAAAAGCCTTTTCAAAATCTACAAAGGCTACATAAAGGTTTTGATTACTAGAAAACTGTTTTTGAACAGCGGCAAGCAATGTAAATATATGGTCTATGGTACAATAATCTTTCTTGAAGCCAGCCTGATGTTCTCCCGTTATATTATTTGAATCTACCCACTCTTGCAATCTAGTATTTATTATTGAACTATGCAATTTACTACTTACGTTAGACAACGAAATACCTCGGTAATTGTTAGTGCCATTAACGTCTCCCTTCTTAAAAAAGTGGCAACATAATTGATTCTGTCCATGCTTCTGGGTATATACCATAATCAAAGAAATAATTGAAATAGCAACTAAAAAGTCCATAACAAATTCACCAGATTGTTTGAAGAAGTCCCCGATTGACACATCGGGTCCAACGGCTTTCCCGTTTTTTCGGTTTTCTGATAGCTAACTTAACTTCATCTCTGGATATTGGGCGATCCAATATTTCTACTGTTTCTTATACAGCATCATCATCTGACCTATCATCGGTTTCCGTTCCAAGCACACACTTAAAATAAGCAAACCACTGATCCATAGATACATCATTACGTGGCTGTGCTTTTGTGTAAGATAATCTTTTAACCGTTTGCCAAAAAGTCTTTTGGCACTGGACAGATTCTATTAATCCTTCCAATACATTATCATTAAACTATTTGTTCTTCCTTGCAATCATATTTTTGTACTCTCTTTTAGCTATGCAGAATTTAACCCTGTCTTTTTTATCCAAAGATCGTTTAAATATTCTACGTAATCCCTTCACTTTCTGCTTACGTACTTTACAAACCTAATCGAACCACTTTTTGCTAAATTGGTTACAAAGTTATGTACGTTTTTTGAAGGGTTCTGCTTGATCTTTAATGATTTGATTAAACATCTCTATCGCATCATTGAAATCAGTACGAATCAGATCAGTAGCTATTCTTATTTTCTCCTTCACCTCATCTGAGTTCATGGAATCAAAAAAAGACTGTGCATGCAATTCATCCCATTTATGCTTATGAATATTACAATTCCTAGTAGTTGTCGCCTTTTCTCGACTATCAAAGCATAAGAGAACAGGCCAGTGGTCAGATGCAGGTATGTCTAGTACATTCAGCGAAATGAAATCAAAGGCAGACTCAAGCAGAGATGAAGAACACAGACAATAATCATTCACACTACAGCCTTGATCAGACACGTAAGTATAGCAACCATTTTCATCACCAGTACATAAACCTTTTAATGGTAAGTACGTACAAACAAATAGAACATTTTTAGGAAATCTAAAAAAATGTTTATCCAATACAAAATACATACAACATTCACTGTCATCATTAACATACTGAACATAAGGAACCAATGTTTTGCGTAATAAGCATATAATCCCACCCGAACATCTCCCATGACGAGTTAATCTAACAGCTGGATTTACGAAAATGACATGATCTTTAAATAAATTAGAATCAAACTTGTCACGTCAACAAAAGTTTCCACAAGGCAAGCAAAATCAAAGGAGGAAATAAACTGAACCCAATCTGTGTCATCCAATTTGGACAACAAACACACACAGTCCAGTGCAAAAAAGAACATGTATTTACACATGTCTCCACATCCACAGAAAAGCTAGTGTCAAAGCTAGGATAAGAAAGGGTGCCAGATTAACAGATTGTGTGAAATGGACCAAGGGTGCCAGATTAACAGATTGTGTGAAATGGACCAAGGGTGTCAGTTAAAGCAAGGCGACGTGTGTAGTTCTGTGTCTATTTTGTAGTTCATCATCATCGTAAATGAACTTAATAATAATAATAATAATAATAATAATAATAATAATAATAATAATAATAATGCGTATTTGTATAGCGCCTATTCTCAGTACGGGCTCTAAGCGCTTTACAAAACATATTTACATTGATTAAAAAGAAAACATTACACAATAACTGTTAAACAAGAAAACAAACAACCAATTAACCAGCACGAAGTAGCCTTGCACAACCACACCCACACCCACACCCACACCCACACCCACAACACACCACCACACACTGTCAGGACACACACGCGCACACGCAATTGCACACACAGACAGACGCACGAACACACACACGCACATACACACAGTCACACGCGCATACCCACCAACCCAGACACACACACACGCGCGCAAACTTGCCTTATAAATTATTGATAAATGTAAAAATGGTGTATCATTTTGATTTAATTGAGCTTTTCATATTATTATTTGCGGATGATATTGTTTTGTTATCTATATCAGCAATAGGGTTACAGCGACAGTTAAATAGTTTACATGTAGCTGCAATGAGACTTCACTTAAAATTAAATATGGAAAGAAACTGAACATAATTGTTTTCCGCAAAGGTGGTTATTTAGCCAGACACGAGCATTGGACTTATGGAAATCAAACTGTAAAAGTAGTGAATGCATATACATATCTGGGTGTGCTATTTTCAACAAGACTTAGCTTTACATCTGCATGTGAAGATCTAGTTAATAGGGGGAAAGGGCAGTCCTCGTTATACTTCAGGTTTTGTACAAACTGGATTGTAGTTCATTTAATGTGTTTAAGAAATTATTTGATCACACGTTCAATCATTTTTACAACATGGGGCTAAAATTTGGGCTTTTCAAAACAGGAATATAATAGAAAACAATATACTTGTTTGCTTTAAAGCGTTTTTTAAATGTTGATAGTCGCACTCCAAATGATTTAGTGTACGGTGAACTGGGTAGATACCCAATACACCTAAACTATTATATACCAATCTCCAAGTAGTGCCACAGAGGCCTGCCAGCCGTGAGATATAAAACAATATCCAGAGATATCATTTGCATATATTAACCCATAGGCTTAGTGTAAACGCGCGAAAAGGTGTAAGAATACACCGTTGCTATTAGAAACTTGACGTCACAGTTATATATCTCACGGCTTGCAACGGCGAGCTGTTCCTACCACACCCAGAATTTGACAAGCTGTGCAGTGTTACCCCTAGGATTCATTCAGCGCTGACGACAACATGTAATGTTAATACACAACGAAGATTCATGGTTTGAATGAATCAACAGTACCAGATGTCACATATCTACACAAACCATTATGTGCGTGCCACTTCAAACGTCTAGCCGTGGATCTAGGCCTAGGCTACTCAACTCCATGACAGCGTCGATATTAGCAGACGATTCGAGCTATGCAATTTTGTCACAGGGAGAGTCCATGTTGATAATGTAGACGCAGTACTGTCTCAAAACAGCTCGAATTCATCTTCAGTCCGGAAATAAAAATGAGCCCACTGAACCTGTGCGAAGAGCTATATTACCGCACCTTCGTTCAAAAGAAGAACAAAAAGAAGCGTGATTTCGGGGCCTGTGATCGTTCTTGTCAAAGCTGACTCCCCGCTTTTTCACGGTGTGTTGAAATTGACTCGCTCTCGTTGAGTGTGTAGCCTACGTTTTATTGTTGGTGTTTACGGGTTAAAATAACAGCAATTGTCGTTAGTGTTTCAGTTCGTTGCTTCTGTTTGTGTTGATGTTTTGTTACCACATCTTATGAAGTACATTTGAGTTAACATTTTCTATTTTGTTGAACTATATTCTTTGCGCAAGAATGCGTGTTACAGTGTGTGTGCTGCGACAACTGGTGTGAAAAATGGATGCGTTTTCATTTCGCTGCAGATCTGAACCTGTTTCTTTTTCTTGCTTTTCTGTTGATGCACATCGGTATATATCCGTTATTAGGATTTGGGAGTTAGATATTGCTTTTATCCTATCTCTCGAGCCTTGCTGTTGATCATGCTCAGTCTCCGACTTCGTGTGATAAACAGCAAGCCTCTCGAGATAGGATAAAAGCAATATCTAACTCCCAAATCATAATAACTGATAATGTTAAGACATGTTAGCGCATATAAAATGTTATACAATCTAGATGTAAATGGAAGACTAACTTGGGTAACACATGTTCGTAAATGTCTGAATTCTTTCTGTTTTGGATTTGTATGGGATAATCAAGGTGTTGGAAATGTTTCAGTCTTTATCAAATGTTTCAAACGACGTATCATAGATTGTAAATGGCAAGATTGGCATGATCATATTCACACCAGTGATCGCTTCATTGAATATTGAACTTACTCAGTTTCCGTGAAATGCTGAAGTGTCTGTGTGTATGCGCGCGCTTGCGCGCGCGCGCGAGCGCTGTGTGTGTGGGTGTCTGTGTGTGTGTGGTTTCTGTATGTTGTGTACCCTTTTCAAGAGATGCGTTTTTGTTCATTTGTATATATATTATGTAGCTTTCTATATTCTACTCATATAAAATGTATGTACGTTCGTCATGTTCTGATTGTATAAGATAATGTATATTCTATGTTGCATTTGTATGAAATATATAATGCGCTTAGAGCCCTAAATCAGAGAATAGGCGCTATATAAAATAATCGTTATTATTATTATTATAACTGTTTTCATTTGTGTCTATTTCAATTATAGCCACCAATTCCAATTCACCATTGTTCATATTTTGTTCACGTCTGATTGTAATCCATTGTTCTGTTTTTCAATTAATTCATGAGGTCATTTTTGTCATTTTTAAACAATTTGCTTGACGTGATTGTTGTTGATTTTTTTTGTTAATCTCAAATGTTCTTCGCTTGATGCATGGCGTGAGTGTGTGAGTGAGAGGGCATGGTGCAAAGAAGCTATTGTAGCTTATCCATTTTACCCTCAATAAAACATTCGTATTATCTCTCCCCCCCCCCCCTCTCTCTCTCTCTCTCTCTCTCTCTCTCTCTCTCTCTCTACTCTCTCTCTGGTTTCTCTCTCTCTCTCCATTGGTATTGAAGCACACATATTACCAGGCTTGTTTCTATTTATTTATTATTTATATGCATTCTTGTTTACGTAAGCTTCGTTGTAAAGCGGCGCGGGACAAACCCCCCTGTACCCAGGTTCGAAATCGGGTTTACTTGACACGAGGCGAACGCGCTCCACTCGGGTAATTTTCCCTCGGTTATTTCCGTTTTTTAATGGACTGTAGTCCTCCGTCGCTACCCGTGGTTGTGGGCTATTGGTATCGGTTTGAACTCTTTCCTCTTGTTCGATTCTTTGCAATCATTTTCGCGGCACAGAATCACTTTAAAGTTTCTGCGATGGTCTGTCGCCCGAAACCACCCGTTTGAGTAATACAGTAAAATGCTGAACAGAATCGTAGTGGAGACACCCACATGTAATGCAGTAAAATGCTGAACAGAATCGTAGTGGAGACACCCACATGTAATGCAGTAAAATGATGAACAGAATCGTAGTGGAGACACCCACATGTAATGCAGTAACATGCTGAACAGAATCGTAGTGGAGACACCCACATGTAATGCAGTAAAATGCTGAACAGAATCGTAGTGGAGACACCCACATGTAATGCAGTAAAATGATGAACAGAATCGTAGTGGAGACACCCACATGTAATGCAGTAACATGCTGAACAGAATCGTAGTGGAGACACCCACAGTATTTTTGCATGGAAAATTGTATTCACGGAGAAGAAACATTATGGCGCTCGCGGGAAAGGGATGGGGTTAGGATCAGCCTAAGGTTGTTTTCATTAAAACAAAACATTGAAAGAAGCAGACTTTGAGAATGAGGGTCGTAAACATGAGAGAGTGTGGGGGTGGGGTGGGGGTGGGGGTGGGGGGTCTAAGGCATAACGTAGCCACACAGTTGTAGCGGGTTAGGGTATTGAACAAGTGACATTAATGCGGTGATGGAAATGTCGCCTGCCTTGACATCACTCTTCCTAGTTCTCAGAAACCTTGCGGCCTGTTTCCACTCATGTTTTTGTCTGTCTTTTTGTAATATATATATATATATATCAACTTGTACTAAAACATAACAGGGTTTGGGCAAATATGCAGATTACCAGCCCCTCCTCCATTTATTATGAGGTGTCATTAGGTACTTTATAGTCACAGATGCGTCTCTGTGAAATTCGGGTTGCTCCCACATTACACAATAACTGTTAAACAAGAAAACAAACAACCAAGTAACCAGCACGAAGTAGCCTTGCACACCCACACCCACACCCACAACACACCACCACACACTGTCAGGACACACACGCGCACACGCAATTGCACACACAGACAGACGCACGAACACACACACGCACATACACACAGTCACACGCGCATACCCACCAACCCAGACACACACACACGCGCGCAAACTTGCCTTATAAATTATTGATAAATGTAAAAATGGTGTATCATTTTGATTTAATTGAGCTTTTCATATTATTATTTGCGGATGATATTGTTTTGTTATCTATATCAGCAATAGGGTTACAGCGACAGTTAAATAGTTTACATGTAGCTGCAATGAGACTTCAGTTAAAATTAAATATGGAAAAAAACTGAACATAATTGTTTTCCGCAAAGGTGGTTATTTAGCCAGACACGAGCATTGGACTTATGGAAATCAAACTGTAAAAGTAGTGAATGCATATACATATCTGGGTGTGCTATTTTCAACAAAACTTAGCTTTACATCTGCATGTGAAGATCTAGTTAATAGGGGGAAAGGGCAGTCCTCGTTATACTTCAGGTTTTGTACAAACTGGATTGTAGTTCATTTAATGTGTTTAAGAAATTATTTGATCACACGTTCAATCATTTTTACAACATGGGGCTAAAATTTGGGCTTTTCAAAACAGGAATATAATAGAAAACAATATACTTGTTTGCTTTAAAGCGTTTTTTAAATGTTGATAGTCGCACTCCAAATGATTTAGTGTACGGTGAACTGGGTAGATACCCAATACACCTAAACTATTATATACCGATCTCCAAGTAGTGCCACAGAGGCCTGCCAGCCGTGAGATATAAAACAATATCCAGAGATATCATTTGCATATATTAACCCATAGGCTTAGTGTAAATTCGCGTGTAAGAATACACTGTTGCTATTAGAAACTTGACGTCACAGTTATATATCTCACGGCTTGCAACGGCGAGCTGTTCCTACCACACCCAGAATTTGACAAGCTGTGCAGTGTTACCCCTAGGATTCATTCAGCGCTGACGACAACATTTAATGCTAGTACACAACGAAGATTCATGGTTTGAATGAATCAACAGTACCAGATGTCACATATCTACACAAACCATTCTGTGCGTGCCACTTGAAACGTCTAGCCGTGGATCTAGGCCTAGGCTACTCAACTCCATGACAGCGTCGATATTAGCAGACGATTCGAGCTATGCAATTTTGTCACAGGGAGAGTCCATGTTGATAATGTAGACGCAGTACTGTCTCAAAACAGCTCGAATTCATCTTCAGTCCGGAAATAAAAATGAGCCCACTGAACCTGTGCGAAGAGCTAGCTTACCGCACCTTCGTTAAAAAGAAGAAGAAAAAGAAGCGTGATTTCGGGGCCTGTGATCGTTCTTGTCAAAGCTGACTCCCCTCTTTTTCACGGTGTGTTGAAATTGACTCGCTCTCGTTAAGTGTGTAGCCTACGTTTTATTGTTGGTGTTTACAGGTTAAAATAACAGCAATTGTCGTTAGTGTTTCAGTTCGTTGCTTCTGTTTGTGTTGATGTTTTGTTACCACATCTTATGAAGTACATTTGAGTTAAAAATTTATATTTTGTTGAACTATATTCTTTGCGCAAGAATGCGTGTTACAGTGTGTGTGCTGCGACAACTGTTGTGAAAAATGGATGCGTTTTCATTTCGCTGCAGATCTGAGCCTGTTTCTTTTTCTTGCTTTTCTGTTGATGCACATCGGTATAATATCCGTTATTATGATTTGGGAGTTAGATATTGCTTTTATCCTATCTCTCGAGCCTTGCTGTTTATCACACTCAGTCTCCGACTTCGTGTGATAAACAGCAAGCCTCTCGAGATAGGATAAAAGCAATATCTAACTCCAAAATCATAATAACTGATAATGTTAAGACATGTTAGCGCATATAAAATGTTATACAATCTAGATGTAAATGGAAGACTAACTTGGGTAACACATGTTCGTAAATGTCTGAATTCTTTCTGTTTTGGATTTGTATGGGATAATCAAGGTGTTGGAAATGTTTCAGTCTTTATCAAATGTTTCAAACGACGTATCATAGATTGTAAATGGCAAGATTGGCATGATCATATTCACACCAGTGATCGCTTCATTGAATATTGAACTTACTCAGTTTCCGTGAAATGCTGAAGTGTCTGTGTGTATGCGCGCGCGCGCGCGCGCGCGTGTGTGTGTATGTGTGTGTGTGTTTCTGTATGTTGTGTACCTTTTTCAAGATATGCGTTTTTGTTCATTTGTATATATATTATGTAGCTTTCTATATTCTACTCATATAAAATGTATGTACGTTCGTCATGTTCTGATTGTATAAGATAAATGTATATTCTATGTTGTATTTGTATTAAATATGTAAAGCGCTTAGAGCCCTAAATCAGAGAATAGGCGCTATATAAATAATCGTTATTATTATTATTATAACTGTTTTCATTTGTGTCTATTTCAATTATAGCCACCAATTCCAATTCACCATTGTTCATATTTTGTTCACGTCTGATTGTAATCCATTGTTCTGTTTTTCAATTAATTCATGAGGTCATTTTTGTCATTTTTAAACAATTTGCTTGACGTGATTGTTGTTGATTTTTTTGTTAATCTCAAATGTTCTTCGCTTGATGCATGGCGTGAGTGTGTGAGTGAGAGGGCATGGTGCAAAGAAGCTATTGTAGCTTATCCATTTTACCTCAATAATACATTCGTATTATCTCTCCCCCCCCCCCCCCCTCTCTCTCACCTCTCTCTCTCTCTCTCTCTCTCTCTCTCTCTCTCTCTCTCTCTTCTCTCTCTCTCTCTCTCTCTGTGTTTCTCTCTCTCTCTCCATTGGTATTGAAGCACACATATTACCAGGCTTGTTTCTATTTATTTATTATTTATATGCATTCTTGTTTACGTAAGCTTCGTTGTAAAGCGGCGCGGGACAAACCCCCTGTAGCCAGGTTCGAAATCGGGTTTACTTGACACGAGGCGAACGCGCTCCACTCGGGTATTTTTCCCTCGGTTATTTCCGTTTTTTAATGGACTGTAGTCCTCCGTCGCTACCCGTGGTTGTGGGCTATTGGTATCGGTTTGAACTCTTTCCTCTTGTTCGATTCTTTGCAATCAATTTCGCGGCACAGAATCACTTTAAAGTTTCTGCGATGGTCTGTCGCCCGAAACCACCCGTTTGAGTAATACAGTAAAATGCTGAACAGAATCGTAGTGGAGACACCCACATGTAATGCAGTAAAATGCTGAACAGAATCGTAGTGGAGACACCCACATGTAATGCAGTAAAATGATGAACAGAATCGTAGTGGAGACACCCACATGTAATGCAGTAAAATGCTGAACAGAATCGTAGTGGAGACACCCACATGTAATGCAGTAAAATGCTGAACAGAATCGTAGTGGAGACACCCACATGTAATGCAGTAAAATGATGAACAGAATCGTAGTGGAGACACCCACATGTAATGCAGTAAAATGCTGAACAGAATCGTAGTGGAGACACCCACAGTATTTTTGCATGGAAAATTGTATTCACGGAGAAGAAACATTATGGCGCTCGCGGGAAAGGGATGGGGTTAGGATCAGCCTAAGGTTGTTTTCATAAAACAAAACATGAAAGAAGCAGACTTTGAGAATGAGGGTCGTAAACATGAGAGAGTGTGGGGGTGGGGTGGGGGTGGGGGTGGGGGGGTCTAAGGCATAACGTAGCCACACAGTTGTAGCGGGTTAGGGTATTGAACAAATGACATTAATGCGGTGATGGAAATGTCGCCTGCCTTGACATCACTCTTCCTAGTTCTCAGAAACCTTGCGGCCTGTTTCCACTCATGTTTTTGTCTGTCTTTTTGTAATATATATATATATATATCAACTTGTACTAAAACATAACAGGGTTTGGGCAAATATGCAGATTACCAGCCCCTCCTCCATTTATTATGAGGTGTCATTAGGTACTTTATAGTCACAGATGCGTCTCTGTGAAATTCGGGTTGCTCCCACCTGGAGAGCGCGTCACAGCCAAAGGCGCGCCACCCAATTTTTTTTTTATTTTGCATGCGATTTTTGTGTGACTGATGAGGAAGGAAAGGGGGGGGAGTAAATTTTGACCAAATGACAACTTGTTCGTTGCCACTGGGTTTAGCGTGTGCTAAGTGCATGGGCACACGGGACCTCGGTTTATCGTCTCATCCGAAAGACTCCACGTTCAGACCGTAAGGCCTAGTGCAAAATGAGAGGACAAATCCCCTGTACCCAGGTTCGAACTCGGGTTTACTTGACACGAAGCGAACGCGCTACCACTCGTTTTTTTCTCTTGGTTCTTTCCGTTTTTTCCAGTCTTGCCTTTCTTACTGCAGATCGAGCACTTGAACCTCTATCGTTTAGTCTATTATCGTTGATTGTCATTCATTTAAGCAATTACACCTCTATCGTTTTGTATATTTAACGATCATTGTCATTCATTTAAGCAACTACACCTCTATCGTTTAGTCTATTTAACGTTCATTGTCATTCATTTAAACAACTACACCTCTATCGTTTAGTATATTTAACGTTCATTGTCATTCATTTAAACAACTACACCTCTATCGTTTAGTCTATTTAACGTTCATTGTCATTCATTTAAACAATTACACCTCTATCGTGTTGTATATTTAACGTTCATTGTCATTCATTTAAACAACTACACCTCTATCGTTTAGTCTATTTAACGTTCATTGTCATTCATTTAAACAACTACACCTCTATCGTTTAGTCTATTTAACGTTCATTGTCATTCATTTAAACAATTACACCTCTATCGTTTAGTATATTTAACGTTCATTGTCATTCATTTAAACAACTACACCTCTATCGTTTAGTCTATTTAACGTTCATTGTCATTCATTTAAACAATTACACCTCTATCGTTTAGTCTGTTTAACGTTCATTGTCATTCATTTAAACAATTACACCTCTATCGTTTAGTCTGTTTAACGTTCATTGTCATTCATTTAAACAATTACACCTCTATCGTTTAGTCTATTTAACGTTCATTGTCATTCATTTAAACAATTACACCTCTATCGTTTAGTCTATTTAACGTTCATTGTCATTCATTTAAACAACTACACCTCTATCGTTTAGTCTATTTAACGTTCATTGTCATTCATTTAAACAATTACACCTCTATCGTTTAGTATATTTAACGTTCATTGTCATTCATTTAAACAACTACACCTCTATCGTTTAGTATATTTAACGTTCATTGTCATTCATTTAAACAACTACACCTCTATCGTTTAGTATATTTAACGTTCATTGTCATTCATTTAAACAACTACACCTCTATCGTTTAGTATATTTAACGTTCATTGTCATTCATTTAAACAACTACACCTCTATCGTTTAGTCTATTTAACGTTCATTGTCATTCATTTAAACAATTACACCTCTATCGTTTAGTCTATTTAACGTTCATTGTCATTCATTTAAACAATTACACCTCTATCGTTTAGTATATTTAACGTTCATTGTCATTCATTTAAACAACTACACCTCTATCGTTTAGTATATTTAACGTTCATTGTCATTCATTTAAACAATTACACCTCTATCGCTTTGTCTATTTAACGTTCATTGTCATTCATTTAAACAATTAAAAATATGCATTCGCTAATAGAAGATTATAAAGGCAAGACGGAAAACACGCAATGAACCAAGACTGTGACAGGGGGTGCTGATCTGCATCTCATCACCTGACTTGTTCTCATGGAGCCTACCTGGGGTGGGTGTCCCGTTCACCCAGGTGCTTGTGGACGATACAGTGTACGGTTCATTGACAATGATGGAATCACAAACCATATTGGCAGGTACAGTGTATTGACAATGATGGAATCACAAATCATATTGGCAGGTACAGTGTATTGACAATGATGGAATTACAAATCATATTGGCTATAGACAACAGGTACAATGTATTGGCAATGATGGAATTACAAATCATATTGGCTATAGACAACAGGTACAGTGTATTGACAATGATGGAATCACAAATCATATTGGCAGGTACAGTGTATTGACAATGATGGAATTTACAAATCATATTGGCAGGTACAATGTATTGTCAATTGTGGAATTACAAACCATAGTGGCAGGTACAGTGCATTGACAATGATGGAATTACAAACCATATTGGCAGGTACAGTGTATTGACAATGATGGAATTACAAATCATATTGGCTATAGACAACAGGTACAATGTATTTTCAATTGTGGAATT
>CM065697.1:52438021-52440521 GCA_017654935.2 Phymorhynchus buccinoides
ATCTCTCTTCGTCGTCTCTCCTCTGCCTCTCCTCTCTCTCTTATCATTGTCTAAGATAAACCTTTTTTAATTTACATTCTTCGTAGAATTTTGTTCCACTCTTTTATTGAATCTCACATCAATTATGCGTCAACTGTTTGGGTCTGTGCTAGTGATAACATTTTAAAAACTTTTTCAAGTCTTCATAGACGTGCTTTAAAGCTAATCATATTGAAATCTTCAAAACATACAGCGCCTGACTACATAAGCTTGGATATATTACCCATTCAATTAAAACTTAAACACAACAAAGCAGTCTTTATGTTCAAAATATTATCGGGACATGCCCCACAGTCGCTTATAAATAAGTTTGTTGTCAAAGATCGGCGCCATGTACACAAAATCATTATCCCACTACCAAGAATCGATTTATTTAAGACAAGTTTGGTTTATTCTGGCGCAGCTCTGTGGAACACCATCTTGGCCACTTTAAAAATTTAAACAACAGTAGGCCTATTAACTTTTAAAAATAATTATAAAAAAAGATCTCCTAACCAATTTCACTTCTTTGCAATAAAATATGTCTTCCAACGGTGAACCAGTTGCATAGTCCAATGTTTACCACCTGTTTTCTAGTGAATTTGCTATGCCATATGTAACACGTATTTCATGCTTTTTGAGTGTGTGTGCCCTCATGTGTACGTGTCCTGTTGCGTGCGTTGTGAGTGTATGGTGCGTGCGTGTGTGTTGTGTGGGTGTGTGTGTCGGTGTGTGCGTGTGTTTGTGTGTGTGTGCATGTGTGTGTGTGTGTGAAAGAGTGAGAGTGAGTGTGTGTTTAATGTGTGTGTCTGTGTGTGTGTGTTTTTGTTTTAGTCCGATTATGTGTGTGTGTGGGTAGTTGTGTTGTGTGTGGGTGTGTTACGAGCTGTGGAATTGTATGTTTTGATGCTTGTAATAATGTTGTTCTTCTTTGTGTGCGTTGCATCTAGATTTTGTTTTGATTTTGTCCCCTTTCACGATACATATTTGTTACAGTGTGTGTGTGTGTGTGTGGTGTGGTGTGCGTGCGTGTGCGTCGTTTGTGAGTGGGTGCGTGCGTGTGTGGTGTGCGTGTGCGTGCGTGTGTCGTTGCGTTGCGTGCGCGTGCGTGCATTGCGTGTGTGTGGGTGTCACTGCGTGATGTGTGTGCGTGAGTGCGTGCGGAGTGCGTGCAGTGCGTGCGTGCAAACTGCGTGCGTGCGTGCGTGCGTGTGTTACGTGTGTGTGTGCGTCTGTGTCTGTGTAGATGTCTGTGCTGCGGGGTCTCTCTGGTGTGAAGTGCGTGCGTACTCTCTGTCTGTGTGTGTGGGGTGTGTCCGCTAGTTGCCCGCGGTGTGTCGTATGGTCGTACTCTGTGTGTGTGATAATGCTGTTTGTGTATGTCTGTCGATGTCTCTCTCTGGGGCTGTCTGTGGACAATTGGTATTTACAAAGATTTGTCATTCGTGCATATGAATCTTGTTGTTGATTGTTTCTTCTAATATTTTCTTATTGTCGTTGGCGAGACGCCCTCTCTAAACAAGCGTATATTTCCTCTCTGTGCCTTATCTTTTTCCAACATAAAAAAGAAGATCCGTTCGGTTCGTTCGTTTCGTTAGTATCAGTTCTGTCTCTCTCTCTCTCTCCTCTCTCTCTCTCTCTCTCTCTCTCTCTCTCTCTCTCTCAATCTCAATCTCTCTCTCCTCTCTCTCTCTTCTCTCTCTCACTCAATCTCGTATGTCTGTCTGTTTGTGTGTCTCTTTCTCTGTATCATCTCTCTCTCTCTCATCTCTCTCTCTCTCTCTCTCTCTCTCTCTCTCTCGCTCATCTCTCTCTCTCTTTTGCGGGGACATGCCCTCACAGTCGCTTTATGTTTTAAACTTATGAATAAATTAACACCATATTATCTGCAAAAAACATTTCCCAGTATATAACATTCGTGTGAAGTCGATTATTCGTACCCCTCGACCTAGAACAAATCTATTCATGTCCTCATTAGTCCACTCAGGAGCAAAATTGTGGAACGATATGCCTAACCACATAAAACAGAAACCGAGCTTGTCATCTTTCAGAAAGGCATATCATAAATACTTGATGGACCAATTATAAATCTGTTTAGTCTTATTTTACCTTACGAATTACAATACATATGTTCACAACACACGTTTAATTATGTTTATATATACATTCAAATGATATTACAAGGTGTAGAGAACATTTAAGATATATGTGAACTGATATACATGTACATGTACATAATATAAGAATTTGTATGCATGTATGTATGTGTGCGTAGGTTTGTGGGGGTGGGGTATGTGCGGGGTGCTTGTGGGAGTGAGTGCGGGGGGGAGGGGGTAGAGACTGGGAGGTGTTTTTTGTTGTTGTTTCTTGGTGTGTTTTTTGTGGGGTGGGGTGGGGGTCTTTAATTTTGAATTGCTGTTGTGTGGCCATTTTTGCCTTGTTGTATTATATTACATGTATATTTTTGTCACTATTGTTGCCA
>CM065697.1:52445521-52450521 GCA_017654935.2 Phymorhynchus buccinoides
GTTATTCATGATGTTATTGTTGTTATTCATGATGTTATTGTTGTTATTCATGATGTTATTGTTGTTATTCATGATGTTATTGTTGTTATTCATGATGTTATTGTTGTTATTCATGATGTTATTGTTGTTATTCATGATGTTATTGTTGTTATTCATGATGTTATTGTTGTTATTCATGATGTTATTGTTGTTATTCATGATGTTATTGTTGTTATTCATGATGTTATTGTTGTTATTCATGATGTTATTGTTGTTATTCATGATGTTATTGTTGTTATTCATGATGTTATTGTTGTTATTCATGATGTTATTGTTGTTATTCATGATGTTATTGTTGTTATTCATGATGTTATTGTTGTTATTCATGATGTTATTGTTGTTATTCATGATGTTATTGTTGTTATTCATGATGTTATTGTTGTTATTCATGATGTTATTGTTGTTATTCATGATGTTATTGTTGTTATTCATGATGTTATTGTTGTTATTCATGATGTTATTGTTGTTATTCATGATGTTATTGTTGTTATTCATGATGTTATTGTTGTTATTCATGATGTTATTGTTGTTATTCATGATGTTATTGTTGTTATTCATGATGTTATTGTTGTTATTCATGATGTTATTGTTGTTATTCATGATGTTATTGTTGTTATTCATGATGTTATTGTTGTTATTCATGATGTTATTGTTGTTATTCATGATGTTATTGTTGTTATTCATGATGTTATTGTTGTTATTCATGATGTTATTGTTGTTATTCATGATGTTATTGTTGTTATTCATGATGTTATTGTTGTTATTCATGATGTTATTGTTGTTATTCATGATGTTATTGTTGTTATTCATGATGTTATTGTTGTTATTCATGATGTTATTGTTGTTATTCATGATGTTATTGTTGTTATTCATGATGTTATTGTTGTTATTCATGATGTTATTGTTGTTATTCATGATGTTATTGTTGTTATTCATGATGTTATTGTTGTTATTCATGATGTTATTGTTGTTATTCATGATGTTATTGTTGTTATTCATGATGTTATTGTTGTTATTCATGATGTTATTGTTGTCAGAGTCATGATGTTATTGTTGTTATTCATGATGTTATTGTTGTTATTCATGATGTTATTGTTGTTATTCATGATGTTATTGTTGTTATTCATGATGCTATTGTTGTTATTCATGATGTTATTGTTGCCCGTCATGATGTTATTGTTGTTATCCATGATGTTATTGTTGTTATTCATGATGTTATTGTTGTTATGTCATGATGTTATTGTTGTTATTCATGATGTTATTGTTGTTATTCATGATGTTATTGTTGTTATTCATGATGTTATTGTTGTTATTCATGATGTTATTGTTGTTATTCATGATGTTATTGTTGTTATTCATGATGTTATTGTTGTTATTCATGATGTTATTGTTGTTATTCATGATGTTATTGTTGTTTTCATGATGTTATTGTTGTTATTCATGATGTTATTGTTGTTATTCATGATGTTATTGTTGTTATTCATGATGTTATTGTTGTTATTCATGATGTTATTGTTGTTATTCATGATGTTATTGTTGTTATTCATGATGTTATTGTTGTTATTCATGATGTTATTGTTGTTATTCATGATGTTATTGTTGTTATTCATGATGTTATTGTTGTTATTCATGATGTTATTGTTGTTATTCATGATGTTATTGTTGTTATCCATGATGTTATTGTTGTTATTCATGATGTTATTGTTGTTATTCATGATGTTATTGTTGTTATCCATGATGTTATTGTTGTTGTTCATGATGTTATTGTTGTTATCCATGATGTTATTGTTGTTATTCATGATGTTATTGTTGTTTGTCATGATGTTATTGTTGTTATTCATGATGTTGTTGTTGGTGTATCTTTCAGCTACCTGTCAGAGTTGAGGGGTCAGCGTCGTCTGGTTCAGATGATGAAAAACGTATTCGATGACACACAGAGGAACATAGACAGACAAAAGTCAGTCCAACTGTCTGTCTGCTGCCCGTCTGTCTGTCTGTCTGTATCCCCCTGTGTCTGTCTGTCTCTGTATCTGTCTGTCTTTCTGTCAATCTAATTCTCTGTTTGTCTGCTTCATTTGATGAAGACCGTCTTTGACGACACACAGCAGAATGTACACAGACAAACGTGAGCCCAACTGTCTGTCTCTCTGTCTGTCTGTCTGTCTATATAGCGGTTTATCTTTCGCTCTATCTGTTTGTTCAGTTAATAAAGAACATTTCTGATGACACAGAGTGGATAATAGATAGAAAAAGGTGAGGACACCTGCTGTTTGTCTGTCTGTTTCTTTATCTGCCTTTTTGTTTTCTGTTCAGCTGATGAAGAGAGGCCTTGATGACACACAGCCAAATATAAACAGGGAAAAGTCAGTCCAAATATCCGTCTGCCTGTCTGTCTGTCTGCCTGCCTGTCTGTCTATTCAGTTGATGGACAATGTATTTGATGACACAGACAAATATAGACAGACAAATTTACTCTGTCTGTCTGCCTCCTTGTCTGTCTGTCTGTCTGCCTTTCTTCCAAGTGTCTAACAGATCAGTACAAAAATGTGTGTGTGCGTGTGTACGTGTGTGTGCTTTGTAATGTGTGTGTGTGTGTGTGTGTGTGTGTGTGTGTGTGTGTGTGTGTGTGTGTGTGTGTGTGTGCGTGTGCGTGTGTGCGTGCGTGTGCGTGTGCGTGTGTGCGTGTGCGTGTGCGTGCGTGTGCGCGTGCATGTATGTGTGTGCGTGCGTGAATGCATGCATGCATGCATGTGTGTCTGCACGCGTGCGTTTGTGTGTGTGCTTTTGACAGGAAATGGAGCACGTGCAATCTGAACCTTGGCTTCACGTGTCAGACGGAGCAGTACAATGAGATCGCCAACTACTTCGACTACCTCAACTCCGTCAGCAGCCCGGGGAAGAAGAGGTCCGTGCCAGACTTTCTGCCAGGGGGACCCTAGAGCTACCTGGACATGACGGGCATCTCAATGGCGCCTGTGGTGATTGCGATCGTTGTAATCCTCAATTGCACCCGTTGACAATGGTTCAAATGGTTCACGAGAACAACCAAAAAATGCATATACTTGAAGTTTTGCAACAAATGAGAAGGATTTTGTCGAAGATAGTGCTAACCTTTATTAACACAAAAAACATAATTTAAATTACTTTTTTAGTTTTGATGTTATAGTCAGTTGAAGTTTAACTTTTAGGATCAATCAATTGCGGACACCAAGCGAAATTGATGTACGTACCCGGATGTGCGCAATTGAAGAGTGTTCGCATAGCCACAATTGAAGAATGTTCACATGATATATAATACAATATAGGCCCAATTGAAGAATGTTCACATAGCCACAGTTGAAGAATGTTCACATAGACACAGTTGATTGTTCACCTGATATATAATACAATATAGGCCCAATTGAAGAATGTTCACATAGCCACAGTTGAAGAATGTTCACATAGCCACAGTTGATTGTTCACCTGATATATAATACAATATAGGCCCAATTGAAGAATGTTCACATAGCCACAGTTGAAGAATGTTCACATAGCTGATATAGGCCCAGTACAATATAGGCCCAACTGAAGAATGTTCACATAGCCACAGTTGAAGAATGTTCACATAGCCACAGTTGATTGTTCACCTGATATATAATACAATATAGGCCCAATTGAAGAATGTTCACATAGCCACAGTTGATTGTTCACCTGATATATAATACAATATAGGCCCAATTGAAGAATGTTCACATAGCCACAGTTGAAGAATGTTCACATAGCCACAGTTGATTGTTCACCTGATATATAATACAATATAGGCCCAATTGAAGAATGTTCACATAGCCACAGTTGAAGAATGTTCACATAGCCACAGTTGATTGTTCACCTGATATATAATACAATATAGGCCCAATTGAAGAATGTTCACATAGCCACAGTTGAAGAATGTTCACATAGCCACAGTTGATTGGTCACCTGATATGTAATACAATATAGGCCCAATTGAAGAATGTTCACATAGCCACAGTTGAAGAGTGTTCACATAGACACAGTTGATTGTTCACCTGATATATAATACAATATAGGCCCAATTGAAGAATGTTCACATAGCCACAGTTGAAGAATGTGACACAGTTGATTGGTCACCTGATATGTAATACATATAGGCCCAATTGAAGAGTGTTCACATAGCCACAGTTGAAGACTGTTCACATAGCACAGTTGATTGTTCACCTGATATATAATACATATAGGCCCAACTGAAGAATGTTCACATAGCCACAGTTGAATAGTCATCTGATATATAATACAATATAGGCCCAACTGAAGAATGTTCACATAGCCACAGTTGATTGGTCACCTAAAACGAGGCACCATAACCCTCGTTTTCAAAAGGGGGATTTGCATGGACCGAAGTTTTGTTTTTTTGTTTTTGTTTTTAATTAAACTTTACCGCTTTCATGTTCTTGCTGTTTTCTTTGTCCTAGAGTAATTTAGATTAGCATTAAAGACCCACCAGATCACGTGTCAAAATGACGGCTTTCACGTGTTTTCCCTCTTTTTGCTGGTAATAAATCTTGTTTTGCCCAGGTTTGATTCCCACACAAATGACCCCAAATTGAAAGCGAAACATCATTTTAAAGAGCAGCCTCAATTTGAAGTTGGGGGAATTTGTTTGTGCGTCACAATGAACAATGAACAACGTTTAATGAACCGGGCCATCTGTCCATGTCAAAGGGAATAGTGGGAAGGGGGAATCGTTAAATCAAACCAAAAAAGGGAAAGCATATATAACACAAGATATTAAGAAGCATGAAACATCCTCATACAAGAGAGAGAGAGAGAGAGAGAGAGAGAGAGAGAGAGAGAGAGAGAGAGAGAGAGAGAGAGAGAGAGAGAGAGAGAGAGAGAGAGAGAGAGAGAGAGAGAGAGAGAGAGAGAGAGAGAGAGAGAGAGAGAGAGAGAGAGAGAGAGAGAGA
>CM065697.1:52455521-52468021 GCA_017654935.2 Phymorhynchus buccinoides
GAAACATCAAACTAAACAGCTACTATAAGCAAATATATGCACAAACTTTCATTTACGAAGTCAGCACTTCTCTTAACCTAAATGCTTTACGTAAATACACACACAGGTTTTCAATGTCACCATATTTGATTCAGGAGATCACTCGGACCATATGAATGGAAAAACACAAAAGCTGTAGGTTCGGTATAGGTCCTTTTTTGAAGATAACACAGACGTTTCAGAGCTTAGCTCTTTTTTCAATGTGATGAAAAAGTGACAAAAAATGAGGAATAAGGGTGAAGACACTGAGTAGAAATCAGAGCAAGGAACCTGAAAGAGAGAGAGAGAGAGAGAGAGAGAGAGAGAGAGAGAGAGAGAGAGAGAGAGAGAGAGAGAGAGAGGAGAGAGAGAGAGAGAGACGCAAGACGCAAGATGGTTTATTCAGAGAGGCCATTGGCCCATTTGAATGGGAATGTACATGAAACATCAAACTAAACAGCTACTATAAGCAAATATATGCACAAACTTTCATTTACGAAGTCAGCACTTCTCTTAACCTAAATGCCTTAGTAAATACACACACAGGTTTTCAATGTCACCATATTTGATTCAGGAGATCACTCGGACCATATGAATGGAAAAACACAAAAGCTGTAGGTTCGGTATAGGTCCTTTAGAAGATAACACAGACGTTTCAGAGCTTAGCTCTTTTTTCAATGAGATGAAAAAGTGACAAAAAATGAGGAATAAGAAGACACTGAGAGAAATCAGAGCAAGGAACCTGAAGAGAGAGAGAGAGAGAGAGAGAGAGAGAGAGAGAGAGAGAGAGAGAGAGAGAGAGAGAGAGAGAGAGAGAGAGAGAGAGAGAGAGAGAGAGAGAGAGAGAGAGAGAGAGAGAGAGAGAGAGAGAGAGAGAGAGAGAGAGAGAGAGAGAGAGAGAGAGAGAGAGAGAGAGAGAGAGAGAGAGAGAGAGAGAGAGAGAGAGAGAGAGAGAGAGAGAGAGAGAGAGAGAGAGAGAGAGAGAGAGAGAGAGAGAGAGAGAGAGAGAGAGAGAGAGAGAGAGAGAGAGAGAGAGAGAAGAGAAAGTGAAGAGTGAACACAATATTCAGAAAAAAAGGAAAAAAAGGAAAATCCACGAAACTCTCTACCTTAACACAATTAGGGCAAAAAATGTGAGTAGATATTAACGCACACACAAAAGGATAAATGCACACACATGCGCGCATGCATGAGCATACAAACCTGTAAACATATCCACACAGACACAGACACACTCTCACACACACGCGCACACACGAACACACACACACACACACACACACACACACATACATACACGCGTGCGGACGCACACACACACACACACACACACACACACACACACACACACACACACACACACACACACACACACACACACACACACACACACACACACACACACACATATATACAACCACACATATACACACATGCGTACACACACACATACACAATCACAAATTATACATGAGCATGCACACAAGTATGTGCATGGCACATCAACACAAACAGATCCATTATGAAACAGGTACATACCATATTTGTTTGAACTCATGAGGACATTCATTCTAAACATGCAAGGTTGTCGGTGCTATTTCTGAGGAATTATTCTCTGGCCAATATAGTTCAGTACAGGACAACACAAAACAAAATGTAATTCGTTTTCTTCACTCTCTAAACATAGAGGGCAAAGTAAATCATTACGCACATGCTGTCTATATCGTAACTGATGACTTTTTATTTCCGATACCCCTAGTCTAAATTTAGCTAACAATTTCTTTGAATGCATATTATCAAGGTCAAATTTCAAATAACTCTGTACACATCGCATATCACAATATTTCTATAAAAATCGTATCTACTACTTGTTTGAATGTGATCATTCCACATTTGCCACCTACAGGCGGAAAAGACGAAAAAACAAATGTTGATTACCAACTCCAAGAGAGAGAGAGAGAGAGAGAGAGAGAGAGAGAGAGAGAGAGAGAGAGAGAGAGAGAGAGAGAGAGAGAGAGAGAGAGAGAGAGAGAGAGAGAGAGAGAGAGAGAGAGAGAGAGAGAGAGAGAGAGAGAGAGAGAGAGAGAAAGAACGTCTTAGAGAAGGCATTGAGAAATTTATCAACTGGAATCGATGTTCATGGCAGCATGCATGATGAAACAGGCAGACGAGACAACAGTGTACAGAAGGGGAAGGCTAAGCCGTGCATTTTTAACCCAAGAAAGGAACAGAAATATAGTAGAGAGCCTAACCGGTAGTGCTCAAAACGTGACTTCATTATCCTAATAATAACAGACGTAATATCTGATAACACGATTAAAGAAAGAGTAAATAACGTCTTATTGAGTACGTTTATAGGGGTAATGTGGGTTTTTTAAAGTGATACCATCTTACAATACAGGAATCGTAAATCTAGAAATATCCGTGTTTAATCGTTAAAAGGGAGGGAGGGGAGGGGGTGTCGTAGACCTCAGATTATCGATTTCCCCAACAAGTCCGTGTCTCCACACTCATCAAGCAATGCTGGATTTTATGTTTAGATGTGTGAAATCAACAACAACAAAATCAACGTGTCTATTCTCAGGTTGCATTCAGCCTAAAGATAGGCCCAATATAGAAAGAAATGTCGCTAAAATGCTTAAGAATTTGAGGGGATATCAGAAGATGCAAATATGGGTGGATTGCCCTTCTACAAGTGCTGGACTCCCTGACGATGTAAATAGGGTGGATTGCCCTTCTACAAGTGCTGGACTCCCTGACGATGTAAATAGGGTGGATTGCCCTTCTACAAGTGCTGGACTCCCTGACGATGTAAATAGGGTGGATTGCCCTTCTACAAGTGCTGGACTCCCTGACGATGTAAATAGGGTGGATTGCCCTTCTACAAGTGCTGGACTCCCTGACGATGTAAATAGGGTGGATTGCCCTTCTACAAGTGCTGGACTCCCTGACGATGTAAATAGGGTGGACTGCCCTTCTACAAGTGCTGGACTCCCTGACGATGTAAATAGGGTGGATTGCCCTTCTACAAGTGCTGGACTCCCTGACGATGTAAATAGGGTGGATTGCCCTTCTACAAGTGCTGGACTCCCTGACGATGTAAATAGGGTGGATTGCCCTTCTACAAGTGCTGGACTCCCTGACGATGTAAATAGGGTGGATTGCCCTTCTACAAGTGCTGGACTCCCTGACGATGTAAATATGGATGGATTGCCCTTTTACAAGTGCTGGACTCCCTGACGATGTAAATAGGGTGGACTGCCCTTCTACAAGTGCTGGACTCCCTGACGATGTAAATAGGGTGGATTGCTTCTACAAGTGCTGGACTCCCTGACGATGTAAATAGGGTGGATTGCCCTTCTACAAGTGCTGGACTCCCTGACGATGTAAATAGGGTGGATTGCTCTTCTACAAGTGCTGGACTCCCTGACGATGTAAATAGGGTGGATTGCCCTTCTACAAGTGCTGGACTCCCTGACGATGTAAATAGGGTGGATTGCCCTTCTACAAGTGCTGGACTCCCTGACGATGTAAATAGGGTGGACTGCCCTTCTACAAGTGCTGGACTCCCTGACGATGTAAATAGGGTGGATTGCCCTTCTACAAGTGCTGGCTCCCTTCTATGTAGTGGGTGGACTCCCTACAAGTGCTGGACTCCCTAACGATGTAAATAGGGTGGATTGCCCTTCTACAAGTGCTGGACTCCCTGACGATGTAAATAGGGTGGATTGCCCTTCTACAAGTGCTGGACTCCCTGACGATGTAAATAGGGTGGATTGCCCTTCTACAAGTGCTGGACTCCCTGACGATGTAAATAGGGTGGATTGCCCTTCTACAAGTGCTGGACTCCCTGACGATGTAAATAGGGTGGATTGCCCTTCTACAAGTGCTGGACTCCCTGACGATGTAAATAGGGTGGATTGCCCTTCTACAAGTGCTGGACTCCCTGACGATGTAAATAGGGTGGATTGCCCTTCTACAAGTGCTGGACTCCCTGACGATGTAAATAGGGTGGACTTGCCCTTCTACAAGTGCTGGACTCCCTGACGATGTAAATAGGGTGGATTGCCCTTCTACAAGTGCTGGACTCCCTGACGATGTAAATAGGGTGGATTGCCCTTCTACAAGTGCTGGACTCCCTGACGATGTAAATAGGGTGGATTGCCCTTCTACAAGTGCTGGACTCCCTGACGATGTAAATAGGGTGGATTGCCCTTCTACAAGTGCTGGACTCCCTGACGATGTAAATAGGGTGGATTGCCCTTCTACAAGTGCTGGACTCCCTGACGATGTAAATAGGGTGGACTCCCTAACGATGTAAATAGGGTGGATTGCCCTTCTACAAGTGCTGGACTCCCTGACGATGTAAATAGGGTGGATTGCCCTTCTACAAGTGCTGGACTCCCTGACGATGTAAATAGGGTGGATTGCCCTTCTACAAGTGCTGGACTCCCTGACGATGTAAATAGGGTGGCCCTTCTACAAGTGCTGGACTCCTTCTTCTACAAGTGCTGGACTCCCTGACGATGTAAATAGGGTGGATTGATTGCCCTTCTACAAGTGCTGGACTCCCTGACGATGTAAATAGGGTTGGATTGCTCTTCTACAAGTGCTGGACTCCCTGACGATGTGCATAGGGTTGGATTGCTCTTCTACAAGTGCTGGATGTAAATAGGGTTGGATTGCTCTTCTACAAGTGCTGGACTCCCTGACGATGTGCATAGGGTTGGATTGCTCTTCTACAAGTGCTGGACTCCCTGACGATGTGCATAGGGTTGGATTGCTCTTCTACAAGTGCTGGACTCCCTGACGATGTAAATAGGGTGGATTGCCCTTCTACAAGTGCTGGACTCCCTGACGATGTAAATAGGGTGGATTGCCCTTCTACAAGTGCTGGACTCCCTGACGATGTAAATAGGGTGGATTGCCCTTCTACAAGTGCTGGACTCCCTGACGATGTAAATAGGGTGGATTGCCCTTCTACAAGTGCTGGACTCCCTAACGATGTAAATAGGGTGGATTGCCCTTCTAAGTGCTGGACTCCCTAACGATGTAAATAGGGTGGATTGCCCTTCTACAAGTGCTGGACTCCCTAACGATGTAAATAGGGTGGACTGCCCTTCTACAAGTGCTGGACTCCCTGACGATGTAAATAGGGTGGATAGCCCTTCTACAAGTGCTGGACTCCCTGACGATGTAAATAGGGTGGATTGCTCTTTTACAAGTGCTGGACTCCCTGACGATGTAAATAGGGTGGATTGCCCTTCTACAAGTGCTGGACTCCCTGACGATGTGCATAGGGTTGGATTGCTCTTCTACAAGTGCTGGACTCCCTGACGATGTGCATGTACAACTCCATTTCCCAGGCCCACACTTTGAGGCCTATTCTGTAATGCTGTGGTTGTTGGCCCTCGCTTAAAGGTGCACCCTGACGGATGTGCTTTTTGCAAGAAACATGTTGAGATCACCATGAAAACACCCTTTACAGAGATCGCAGCATTCACTTTGCTCTGGTTTCCTAGAAATCAAACCGTCAAATCGGCGGTTTCTCCTTGGCGGAGGTGCTGGAAGTCAAATTATTTCATTGAAAGAGAAGGCGTGTGCCTTCTCTTTTGCAATGGCCGCCTGAGTTCAGACCAAATTGTTTGCACGGAATTTGCTCAATACAAGCCTTTTTTGTCTTCTTTAAAAAAAAAAGTTTATCTAAAGGAGTTTCGCTCACAACAAAGGAAATAGCTTTTTTGGTGTTTTTTTACTGCACTACAAAAACGACAAAGCTTCAACCACAATGGGATTGAGCTCCACCCACCCCATCCAAAATGGCTTATCTCTCCGGCATCTCCGCCAAGGAGGAATCGCCTTTTTGACGGTTTGATTTTTAGGAAACCAGAGCAAAGTGAGTGTTCTTGTCCTTGAAAACGCTGTCTTTCTGGTAATCTCGACGTGTTCCTTGCAAAAGCTCATCCGTCAGGGTCCACCTTTAACGACTTCTCATTGACATAACAGGGATAATATTGTTGGCGACTGTGTTGTTTGTGTGCACGTGTGGGTGTCCTAATGGAACATTTTAAACGCACAGGGCTGTCAAAACGGACATTAGGAGAGACTTGTACCAGCTTTAACGACGAACCTTAACTCCAATGAAAACGTCATCGTGTCTAAAAGATTATTCCCCTTTTGTCAGGGGCAGCACTGGTTTAGGGCCCTGTCTCCCTGTCTCCAACTCTGTCAATGTGCGCGCGCACGTGCATGAACCAAAAAATCTTCTGAAATTATTTTAAAATGCTTGAAATGATTTGATGATTTGCCGGCAGTTTTTCCTCCCAGCTTTTGAATTCCTGATAAATCGTTTCATGTTCTTCTTTATACAAAACTGATTATGTTCTTTTCATAATGTACAGAATTCGTGTTTAATAGTATAGCTAAAAATATCACGATGACACACACACACACACACACACACACACACACACACACACGCACGCACACACACACACACACACACACACACACACACACACACACACGCACGCACACACACACACACACACACACACACACACGCACACGCACACGCACACACACACACACACACCGTTATAAAATGATGCTCTTGTGTTTTGGGTGATCTTTTTTTCCATTCGTTTGGTTTAGACAATGTTGTTAGGCCCACAGCACATGAACAGACATTATATAGCGCATTTAGGGGCAACAACAATCTCGAAGCTTAATACACTCTGCTCTATGTACAGGGGAAATACGGTTCGACGACTGTTCAACACAGAGAAATAGAACAGAAAAACACCAACAGTCATTGATTAATTCATTCCTTTTTGCTTGTTTGTTTGTGTCAGTGATCACACGCCATGACAGATGGCCCTGTTTGTCAGGTTTCTCTTTATGCCCGTTTCTCCTCAAAATTCGCCACTGTAAAGGTCTGTGTACACGTTAACATTATTCACGATACATTTCTATGTCCCCATGGCAACCGTGACAGTGATATCCATCTCTTAAAGGTCTGTGTACACGTTAACATTATTCACGATATATTTATATTTCCCCATGGCAACACAGTGAGCTGCAAGTCATATTAAGAGTGGGCTATCACTGTCACGGTTGCCATGGGGAAATAGAAATATATCGTGAATAATGTTAACGTGCACAGCTCACTGTGTTGCCATGGGGAACTAGACATATATTGTGAATAGTGTCAGACCTTACTATCGCAGAAACTGCATCGCTAACGGTGAACTATTTGTGTTCCTTTCTAGTGCGCATATTTCCTCTCTTCTTCGTCTTCTACGATCGCTCAGTCATCCTGTCATTATGAGCGCAGATGCGTCATGCTGCTCGAAGCTTAATACACTCTGCTCTCTGTACAGGGGAAATACGTTCGACGACTGTTCCACAGAGAAATAGAACAGAAAAACACCAACAGTCAGAAATTCATTCGCTTTTTGCTTGTTTGTTTGTGTCAGTGATCACACGCCATGACAGACACGGCCCTGTTTGTCCTTCTTTCTCTTCATGCCCGTTTCTCCTCAAACTTCCCACTGTAAAGGTCCGTGTACAAGTGAACAATAGTAGACAGTAAGCAAATGGAAATTTCAGAGTGGCAAGAGAGTGACGATTAGATGAATTTACAAGGCATCTGTGTAGACGTTAACTATTATTCAAAGATATATTTCTATTTCCACGGGGGGATTTCTCCAGTGGAGCTGAAATGTCATAGGGGTAAGAGTGGGCTTCCGTGTAGTCTGATTCCTGTTGCCTATTGCGGAATAGCTTCCGTATATCGCAAACTAATCCGTGTAATGTGTTTCCTGCACTGTGTTGCCTATGGCGGAACTTCCGTGTAGTGCACATCCTCCGTGTTTCTTGTGAATAGTTGCCTATTGCGGATGGGCTTCCGTGTAGTGCACACCTTACTCCGTGTTTCGCAGAAACTGCATCGATTTACGGTGAACTATTTGTGGGCTTCCGTGTAGTGCACACCCTCCGTCCTTCTTGTTTCCTGATTCTTCTATTGCGGATGGGCTTCCGTGGGGACAGATGCACATGCTGCCTCCGTGTTTCTTAAGAAATTTAGGCTGATTCCTGTTGCCTATTGCGGATGGGCTTCCGTGTAGTGCACACTCCTCCGTGTTTCTTGTTTCCTGATTCCTGTTGCCTATTGCGGATGGGCTTCCGTGTAGTGCACACGTCCTCCGTGTTTCTTGTTTCCTGATTTATGTTGCCTATTGCGGATGGGCTTCCGTGTAGTGCACGGACTCCTCCGTGTTTCTTGTTTCCTGATTCCTGTTGCCTATTGCGGATGGGCTTCCGTGTAGTGCACGCTCCTCCGTGTTTCTTGTTTCCTGATTTATGTTGCCTATTGCGGATGGGCTTCCGTGTAGTGCACGCTCCTCCGTGTTTCTTGTTTCCTGATTTATGTTGCCTATTGCGGATGGGCTTCCGTGTAGTGTCCTCCGTGTTTCTTGTTTCCTGATTCCTGTTGCCTATTGCGGATGGGCTTCCGTGTAGTGCACACGCTCCTCCGTGTTTCTTGTTTCCTGATTCCTGTTGCCTATTGCGGATGGGCTTCCGTGTAGTGCACACTCCTCCGTGTTTCTTGTTTCCTGATTCCTGTTGCCTATTGCGGATGGGCTTCCGTGTAGTGCACGCTCCTCCGTGTTTCTTGTTTCCTGATTCCTGTTGCCTATTGCGGATGGGCTTCCGTGTAGTGCACACGCTCCTCCGTGTTTCTTGTTTCCTGATTTATGTTGCCTATTGCGGATGGGCTTCCGTGTAGTGCACACGCTCCTCCGTGTTTCTTGTTTCCTGATTCCTGTTGCCTATTGCGGATGGGCTTCCGTGTAGTGCACACGCTCCTCCGTGTTTCTTGTTTCCTGATTCCTGTTGCCTATTGCGGATGGGCTTCCGTGTAGTGCACACTCCTCCGTGTTTCTTGTTTCCTGATTCCTGTTGCCTATTGCGGATGGGCTTCCGTGTAGTGCACACGCTCCTCCGTGTTTCTTGTTTCCTGATTCCTGTTGCCTATTGCGGATGGGTTTCCGTGTAGTGCACACGCTCCTCCGTGTTTCTTGTTTCCTGATTTATGTTGCCTATTGCGGATGGGTTTCCGTGTAGTGCACACACTCCTCCGTGTTTCTTGTTTCCTGATTTATGTTGCCTATTGCGGATGGGTTTCCGTGTAGTGTGCACACACCTCCATGTTTCTTACTTCCTGATTTATGTTGCCTATTGCGGATGGGTTTCCGTGTAGTGTGCACACTCCTCCATGTTTCTTCCTGATTTATGTTGCCTATTGCGGATGGGTTTCCGTGTAGTGTGTACACACCTCCGTGTTTGTTCTTTCCTTATTTCTGTTGCCTATTGCGGATGGACTTCCGTGTAGTGTGCACACACCTCCGTGTTTCTTATTTCCTTATTTCTGTTGCCTATTGCGGATGGACTTCCGTGTAATGTGCACATACCTCCATGTTTCTTCCTGATTTATGTTGCCTATTGCGGATGGACTTCCGTGAAATGTGCACACACCTCCATGTTTCTTCCTGATTTATGTTGCCTATTGCGGATGGGTTTCCGTGTAGTGTGCACACTCCTCCATGTTTCTTCCTGATTTATGTTGCCTATTGCGGATGGATTTCCATGTAATGTGCACACACCTCCATGTTTCTTGCTGCCTCATTTCTGTTGCCTATTGCGGATGGGTTTCTGCAGGGAAGTGTTTGTAAAATGTGCACGCAGCCACACTGTCTATGTGGATTGGATGTGGAGAGGCGGTAGCTGCTGTCGTGTTACCGGATGGCAGGTCGGGGGTTCGAATCCTGTTGGGTTCGCTGTTGTCCTTGGGGGGATACTGTGCTCCTCATTTCTACTACACCCAGGTTGGTTGGCTTTTTGACAACTTCGGATTTTCATGTATTCCGGTCGTCACAGACATATCTCTGTGAAATTTGGATTGGTTCCACATGGAGAGCGCATCGCCGTGAGCGCAGCGCCACCAATTCATTATTTTTTTGGGGGGTGGGGTGTTGGCAGATTTCAGAAACCTTACTATCAGTTCGGTCATACCAGTGAGCAGGATTTTCTCCCTGCTCTTACGAACTTAACTGCCATGATATTTTACGTGTGTGAAGCGCACGGGTCAGAATAGCTTTATGTCCTCATCCGAAGGACTCGACGTCCAGCCTGAGTTTCCCGTCAAACTAGAAAGAAAGGGCAAGGCCCGGGTTCGAACCCGGGTTATTCACGCGTATGAATTGGCAGGCGAACGCCTTAGCCACTGTGCCACTTTCCTTACGCACATGCCAATGTGCTACACAAACAAACATACAAAATACACGTTTACACATGCCGCAATTGATCAACAATTTCCAAGTTTTAGGTGTGCTTGTTCAAATCATACTTTTTAAAAAAATCACACAAGAAGTATCTGTCTGTATGAATTATAGATAATATCGTAATGCAATCAAATTATGTTTTGCATCTAACGTGAAATTTGGTGTTTTGTTTTAGTTTATGTCTCTGAGTCCAAAATAAATTTTAATTACTGCATACAAAATAGTACGAATCTTCCGTAATTGGACCTTGAATCCAATGTTTTGTCACCAGTTTTAATAATACTCATTAATAGACGAAGCTGCAGATTCTCAAACACATACCAACCCTACTTTTCCGTTCGTCGTTTTCTTTTAATCTTTCTGTCATCTTCTAAAGAATCACACGCATTAGGTCATAAAGATGGACTTTTGTTCTTAATCCAGCGTTTTTCCGTAACGATTACAGACTGGAGTTTCGTTCTTAACCGATACAAACGGTATCCAAATGAACGTAACTTGCACAGAGGTTTAGTCTGATGTCATTACAATCTCTGCTAATTTCATTTTTTACTGGGATTAATTTCTTAATCCGCGTTATAATTCATGTAACTGCCACTCCTATTTGTAACGGCAAAGCCAAGAAGAACGGTTCAGTTTTGGCCTGCAAATTGAAGAACATAACATGCGCTTTTCCACAACTACATGTGTCGAAGTGCAAGTCAACCTAGCTCTCTCTGTTCTCTGAGTCTGTCTGTTTGTTTGCCTCTGGCTCTCTGTCTGTCTCTGTCTCCGTCTCTCTCTTGAAATGTTACAAAAACACCGTTGAATGAAACGTTAACACTTGCACAAAAATCTGCAAATGTTCGTGTCATCATATTTTTTTATCTTAAAGAGAGAGAGAGAGAGAGAGAGAGAGAGAGAGAGAGAGAGAGAGAGAGAGAGAGAGAGAGAGAGAGAGAGAGAGAGAGAGAGAGAGAGAGAGAGAGAGAGAGAGAGAGAGAGAGAGAGAGAGAGAGAGAGAGAGAGAGAGAGAGAGAGAGAGAGAGAGAGAGAGAGAGAGAGAGAGAGAGAGAGAGAGAGAGAGAGATATTCATTTGTTTGCACTTTGACATACAGTAGTTTTTACTTGTGGACTTTGCCTGTCGTTTTCTGCATCCTATCTATCTGCTTGCCTGTTGCCAACTTGTCTATTTCCTGTCCAGTGGTTTGCAACAAATTTGTAAATATGATATTGAAATGAACTAAAAGATCAATATTAATGCCATCCGGTTATTTGTTTGATATAGTTGTTGTCGCTGTAGCTGCCGAACCCCAATAAACCATCATTGAGTTGGAATTCAGCATGAACAAACCAGGACACAGCTCTCGGACATTGCCTGCAATCTGTGTGTTTTGGTCCTTTAATGATTCCAGCAACAACACAGCAGACAACATCAACACCACAACAGTAATAACGACAACGAGCAACAGATCCGCGCGCGACGCGCACGCGCAACGCACGCACGCGCACGCACGCACACGCACAACGCACGCACACACCACACACAACACACACACACACACATACACACACACACACACACACACACACAACACACACACACACACACACATGTAGAGAGAGAGAGACAGAGAGAGAGAGAGAGAGAGAGAGAGAGAGAGAGAGAGATAGAGAGAGAGAGAGAGAGAGAGAGAGAGAGAGAGAGAGAGAGAGAGAGAGAGAGAGAGAGAGAGAGAGAGAGAGAGAGAGAGAGAGAGAGAGAGAGAGAGAGAGAGAGAGAGAGAGAGGCAAAGAAACAGAGGCAGAGAAACAACAGAGGCAGAGAAACAGGGGCAGAGAAACAGGGGCAGAGAAACAGAGGCAGAGAAACAGGGGCAGAGAAACAGAGGCAGAGAAACAGGGGCAGAGAAACAGAAGCAGAGACAGAGAAACAGAGACAGAGACAGAGGTAGATAGACAAAGGGAAGGCATTCCAATGCAAGGAACCAGAACGAACCACCATGTCATGCAACACGCCTTGTGCCCCTTGAGCTCAGTTTTATTGTGGGTTTGGAGTTCAGTCTGTCGGAATCCCGGCCAGCCCATAGTACACCAGCACTCTACTCTACGCCTATATGAATTGATTCAGTAAACATGGAACTCATCTGGTTTCATGA
>CM065697.1:52473021-52483021 GCA_017654935.2 Phymorhynchus buccinoides
AGAGAGAGGGGAGACAATTAGACCGGACTCTCCAGGGAAGGGGGGTAACTAGCACTGTCACACTGACGGATTTATCTCCCCTTGGGACCAATTATCTCCCTTTTTGCCGCCACTTTCATCGTGTGTGTGTGTGTGTGTGTGTGTGTGTGTGTGTGTGTGTGTGTGTGTGTGTGTGTGTGTGTGTGTGTGTGTGTGTGTGTGTGTGTGTGTGTGTGTGTGTGTGTGTGTGTGTGTGTGTGTGTGTGTGTGTGTGTGTGTGTGTGTGTGTGTGATTTTTCTCTGTGCCTATCTCTGAATGTGTCTATGCGTTTTTCTATATCCGTTGCTGTCTGTCTCTCTGCTTGTCTGGTTGTTTGTCTGTTACTTGTTTTCTCTCTCTCTCTCTCTCTCTCTCTCTCTCTCTCTCTCTCTCTCTCTCTCTCTCTCTCTCTCTCTCTCTCTCTCTCTCTCTCTCTCTCTCTCTCTCTCTTTCTGTCTCTGTCTATTTATCTCTGTGTACTTCTGTGTGTGATTTTCCTGTTGATCTTGTTTAGGCTTGTTATTCTGTTAACCCTCCTCTCTGTCACTCTGTCTGTCTGTCTGTCTATCCAGCACCGTACTGCTGCCTTGAAGACTAGTTGACCTAATACCAACGTTTCTTACTTTGTCTTTGTCGGAAGAGTGGTGCTGTATCTTGGGCAAATCATCTTCTTATTATCAACAAAAGTAAGCCCCGATCTCGGAAACAGCAGTTGCCTGCTCTGCTGATTGGAGGTTTCAGACTCTCAGTGGGACGATCACACGCATAAGTTGGTGGACTTTCCAAATCCTGAAGGAGATCACCGAGCGTTTGGTTGCGTAAACATCTTTCTTTACTTGTTTATTCATGTTTTGTTCTTGACCCTTTGTAAGCTGTATGTACCCTTTGACAAAATAATGAAGAAGGGACAGAATCTTGAACTTTTCACCCGTGTTTGAAGTTATTTTGCTTCTTTGTTTTTGCATTTTATTTCACATACTAATACGTCATCAATATTCCACAATTAGAGCAGTCCGAATTTCGCAGTAGGCATTTGGATGTGACAATAACACAATATATTATAATGCTATATCATCTATATATTATTTACACAATACTAGTATAACTACGTATGCCATTATGTATGGGATAACGGCATGTATAAATATCGGCAATATTGCTCACACAGCTGAGTTTAATAAATAACATGCTGTCAATAATATGATAATATATAATAATAATATAGATGATGAAATAGCTTAGGTTGGCAAAAGAAACGTATCACATAGTAGGAGAGAGAGAGAGGAGAGAGAGAGGAGAGAGAAGAGAGAGAGAGAGGAGAGAGAGAGAGAGAGAGAGAGAGAGAGAGAGAGAGAGAGAGAGAGAGAGAGAGAGAGAGAGAGAGAGAGAGAGAGAGAGAGAGTGAGAGACAGAGACAGAGACAGAGAAAGAGAGACAGATAGCGGAGAGGGACAGACACAGAGAGAGACACAGAGAGAGACAGACATAGAGAGAGAAAATGTGTTATCTTCCTCCCACTCAATAATTATAGATTCCAATACCCCCCCTCCCATCACCACTGTCTCCCCCTTTTGTCGCCTGTTCACCAATCATACGTCTCTCTCTGTTTATTCATCTCCTTGTCTGTTTGTCTTTCTATCCCCCCCCTCCCCATCTCTCTCTCCCTCTGTCTCTCTGTCTCTCTATGTATCTCTCTCTCTCTCTCTCTCTCTCTCTCTCTCTCTCTCTCTCTCTCTCTCTCTCTCTCTCTCTCTCTCTCTCTCTCTCTCTCTCCCTCTCTCTCTCTCTCTCTCTCTCTCTCTCTCTCTCTCTCTCTCTCTCTCTCTCTGATGTTTTTTGACAGTTCTCTCGGAATCTATCATCCAACCCCAAGCCATTTTGTCGAGATAAAAGCTACTCTATCTGCAAATATGTGTAAATAAAAAGAGTGAATCAGAATCTATGCCTTGATATTGTTAGCAAACTTTGTAGAGAGCATTAGAGTTTTTACTGCTCTGTTTATTTGTTTTGTTGAATTTGAAAGTGTTTATGCCATTTAAATGCTATTTTGTAGCGAACATAATTTTTTTTAAACCCAGAAAAACAAAAATCTGTAACCTCTGATGTACTCAATTTAAAAAACAAACAACAAAAACAGCAACAAAATGCGTTTACTATAACGTTATATTTCATGCGAGTTACTTTGTATTTACACAGGTTAATTATACAAAATAAGTCAATGAATAAAGACAACGTTATACATGCCGACAATCAACTATTATTCTTTTAACTTCATTAAATGCGTCTAGATTTTTTTTAATTCTGTAGCCGTCAAGATTATTATGTGCAATGTAAATTATAATGAACACAGTATAAGCTTTAAGCGTGTTGAACTGCTCTTACTGAGTCATATAATAATTGTTAAAAATTGACGTAGAATACACCTAGCTTAATGAGTCATGGACAACCCAACGTGTTCAGAAACCAACCATCTTCCTCTTCATGGCCACATTGTTAACCTAACCCCAAGCGCAGGTACACACACACGGAACCTCCTCTTCATGGCCACATTGTTAACCTAACCCCAAGCGCAGGTACACACACACGGAACCTCCCCTTCATGGCCACATTGTTAACCTAACCCCAAGCGCAGGTACACACACACGGAACCTCCCCTTCATGGCCACATTGTTAACCTAACCCCAAGCGCAGGTACACACACACGGAACCTCCCCTTCATGTCCACATTGTTAACCTAACCCCAAGCGCAGGTACACACACACGGAACCTCCCCTTCATGGCCACATTGTTAACCTAACCCCAAGCGCAGGTACACACACACGGAACCTCCCCTTCATGGCCACATTGTTAACCTAACCCCAAGCGCAGGTACACACACACGGAACCTCCCCTTCATGGCCACATTGTTAACCTAACCCCAAGCGCAGGTACACACACACGGAACCTCCCCTTCATGGCCACATTGTTAACCTAACCCCAAGCGCAGGTACACACACACGGAACCTCCCCTTCATGGCCACATTGTTAACCTAACCCCAAGCGCAGGTACACACACACGGAACCTCCCCTTCATGGCCACATTGTTAACCTAACCCCAAGCGCAGGTACACACACACGGAACCTCCCCTTCATGGCCACATTGTTAACCTAACCCCAAGCGCAGGTACACACACACGGAACCTCCCCTTCATGGCCACATTGTTAACCTAACCCCAAGCGCAGGTACACACACACGGAACCTCCCCTTCATGGCCACATTGTTAACCTAACCCCAAGCGCAGGTACACACACACGGAACCTCCCCTTCATGGCCACATTGTTAACCTAACCCCAAGCGCAGGTACAAACACACGGAACCTCCCCTTCATGGCCACATTGTTAACCTAACCCCAAGCGCAGGTACACACACACGGAACCTCCCCTTCATGGCCACATTGTCAACCTAACCCCAAGCGCAGGTACACACACACGTGGAACGTCCCCGTAAATAAGAGAAAGAAATAAGGATAAAATAAGCGGACGCGTTTCCGGGGTTGGAACTCACGCATTAAAAAACAACAACACGTCACGTGTCACATTCCCTCTTATGCTAGGAAGATTTCTTACCAGCTATGAGGGAAAACACGTGAAAACAGTGATTTTGACACGTGACGTGGTGGGTCTTAAAACACAGATGTAATGTGTTTTAAAACCCAGATCTAATGATAATGTGAATGTATGTCCGTCTGCCGTGTCCAAATATGACAGCCAGTAGTGTAAAGAGCAGCTGCTGTATAAGTGAGCAGCTGGTCTGAAGTGTGTTTGTTGTAGTAGACTGGTTTATCAACCCTCGCCAAGGGTCCATCCCCACTGTCCTGGCTAAAAGGGATGTGAGGACAGCTGGTCTGAAGTGTGTTTGTTGTAGTAGACTGGTTTATCAACCCTCGCCAAGGGTCAATCCCCACTCACTGTCTTGGCTAAGAGGGATGTGAGGACAGCTGGTCTGAAGTGCGTTTGTTGCTGTAGACTGGTTTATCAACCCTCGCCAAGGGTCCATCCCCACTGTCCTGGCTAAGAGGGATGTGAGGACAGCTGGTCTGAAGTGCGTTTATTGCTGTAGACTGGTTTATCAACCCTCGCCAAGGGTCCATCCCCACTGTCCTGGCTAAGAGGGATGTGAGGACAGCTGGTCTGAAGTGCGTTTGTTGTAGTAGACTGGTTTATCAACCCTCGCCAAGGGTCATTTCCCACTGTCTTGGCTAAGAGGGATGTGAGGACAGCTGGCATTGAGGAAGGTCCTCAAAGGCCAATCCATCCCCTTGGCTGCAGCACTTAGAGTCAGTACAAACGCCCCGTACTTTGGGTCTTCCGCAAGACACGAAGCTGTAAAATGATTGTCCCCACACTACATACCATGCGATGCGATTGCAACGCGATTTAACATTATTCTGTGAGGCATGATCCGTGTCACATTCAATTGTTTAACCGAACCTGATGAAATCCTTCTACTTTTGTTCACAATATGTGTAGTCCCCCATATATTAATATGATGAAATATGGACATGTTTGTATCAGACATTGTATTTCATTCATGGATTGGGGTCAACATGAGCAGAGTGAGCGGAAATACTACAATTATTGTTGTAAACGGAAGTATGTCACGTGATTCATGATTCACAGACATCGTCACAATTGGATCGCAATCGCATCGCATCGTATTCAGTGTGGCTGGACCTGAACTGTAGAGAATCATGTATTGCACGCCTCTCAATTTAGTCTTGGCACCCACTGTGTCAACCAGTGATGAGGGACCAATACAGAGAACAGCACTGTGTCAACCAGTGATGAGGGACCAATACAGAGAACAGCACTGTGTCAACCAGTGATGAGGGACCAATACAGAGAACAGCACTGTGTCAACCAGTGATGAGGGACCAATACAGAGAACAGCACTGTGTCAACCAGTGATGAGGGACCAATACAGAGAACAGCACTGTGTCAACCAGTGATGAGGGACCAATACAGAGAACAGCACTGTGTCAACCAGTGATGAGGGACCAATACAGAGAACAGCACTGTGTCAACCAGTGATGAGGGACCAATACAGAGAACAGCACTGTGTCAACCAGTGATGAGGGACCAATACAGAGAACAGCACTGTGTCAACCAGTGATGAGGGACCAATACAGAGAACAGCACTGTGTCAACCAGTGATGAAGGACCAATACAGAGAACAGCACTGTGTCAACCAGTGATGAGGGACCAATACAGAGAACAGCACTGTGTCAACCAGTGATGAGGGACCAATACAGAGAACAGCACTGTGTCAACCAGTGATGAGGGACCAATACAGAGAACAGCACTGTGTCAACCAGTGATGAGGGACCAATACAGAGAACAGCACTGTGTCAACCAGTGATGAGGGACCAATACAGAGAACAGCACTGTATCAACCAGTGATGAGGGACCAATACAGAGAACAGCACTGTATCAACCAGTGATGAGGGACCAATACAGAGAACAGCACTGTATCAACCAGTGATGAGGGACCAATACAGAGAACAGCACTGTGTCAACCAGTGATGAAGGACCAATACAGAGAACAGCACTGTGTCAACCAGTGATGAGGGACCAATACAGAGAACAGCACTGTGTCAACCAGTGATGAGGGACCAATACAGAGAACAGCACTGTGTCAACCAGTGATGAGGGACCAATACAGAGAACAGCACTGTGTCAACCAGTGATGAGGGACCAATACAGAGAACAGCACTGTGTCAACCAGTGATGAAGGACCAATACAGAGAACAGCACTGTGTCAACCAGTGATGAAGGACCAATACAGAGAACAGCACTGTGTCAACCAGTGATGAGGGACCAATACAGAGAACAGCACTGTGTCAACCAGTGATGAGGGACCAATACAGAGAACAGCACTGTGTCAACCAGTGATGAGGGACCAATACAGAGAACAGCACTGTGTCAACCAGTGATGAGGGACCAATACAGAGAACAGCACTGTATCAACCAGTGATGAGGGACCAATACAGAGAACAGCACTGTATCAACCAGTGATGAGGGACCAATACAGAGAACAGCACTGTGTCAACCAGTGATGAGGGACCAATACAGAGAACAGCACTGTGTCAACCAGTGATGAGGGACCAATACAGAGAACAGCACTGTATCAACCAGTGATGAGGGACCAATACAGAGAACAGCACTGTGTCAACCAGTGATGAGGGACCAATACAGAGAACAGCACTGTGTCAACCAGTGATGAGGGACCAATACAGAGAACAGCACTGTGTCAACCAGTGATGAAGGACCAATACAGAGAACAGCACTGTGTCAACCAGTGATGAAGGACCAATACAGAGAACAGCACTGTGTCAACCAGTGATGAAGGACCAATACAGAGAACAACACTGTGTCAACCAGTGATGAAGGACCAATACAGAGAACAGCACTGTACCAACGTACCGATTCTGACGAAGTGACTTCCCCGGCCGATGCGAACGAAGGAGTTGGGGCGACCTATCCTGACGAAGCTGCTGTAACGCTTGGCCATGTCTGCGTCATCGTCAGTGCTGACGTCAGAGGATGACGCTTTGCCGACGTCAGGGGGCGCGGCGCGTGACAGTGACGACAGCAAGAGGAGGAGTGCTGGTATGGTCACCAAATTCATGTTGACCTGAAAAAAGAAACGGGATAAAAACAATGATACAAATGTCAGCATACACAGTCTTTAGGATGAGACGATAAACCGAGGTCCCGTGTGCCCATGCACTTAGTACACGTTAAACCCAGTGGTAACGAAAAAGTTGTCATTTGGTCAAAATTTACCCCCCCCCCCCCCCCCTTCCTTCCTCATCAGTCACAAAAACTCGCATGCCAAAAATAATAAAATGGGTGGCTGCGACGCTCTCTCCAGGTGGGAGCAGCCCGAATTTCACAGAGATGCCTCAGTGGCAATAAAGTACCTAATACCTAATAATACAGTGCACACCTCTCCAGTTTGGTCCGGCAAACGGCTGCTGTGATGGCGCTGAATCAGCTTGTGAGGAAGCAAGAGGTAAACTGATGTTGTATTCACCAACACTAACCCTTGAGCAGACCAACAACAACAATACTAAAGAAACGGGTTTTGCTAACAACTTCTGTTCAATCCTTTGACAGCTGCGACCGCAACTGCCTAAATCTGAGAAAGGCAATCATCATATAAGCAGCACGGCATTGTTTTTAGAAAGCACTAATACAGCGTAAGCTTTCGCAAAGAAACTATTTCGGGCTGGTTTTGGGCTGCTGTCAGAGTGTCGAATAAGACAAATGTTCTTTATTTATTTATTGGCTCGGCATAAGGCAAGTCGTGCGTTTATACAATATCAGAAAGTACAAGAAAATAACCATCTTTATTAACATTAGATGGTCCAGATCAATGTTGAATTATTATATGTCGTGCATGTGCATGGCATAACTCATGCCAAAACCTTGAACAAAATAACAACATTACACCAGCAACGATTATGGCTTAAAACTTTGATAGAGGACAATAAGTCGCCTGTTAGAGAGCTATGCAACCGTTCTCGCAACATTATGTCAGTTATGCTTTAAACGTATTGATGAGTATGATGCTAAAGGCCATGTCCGAATTGCAAAAAACGCTGTTGCAAAACTCGTGTTATAATGTTGAAACCAATCACACCAAGTAATAACAAGAGACAAACAAAGAGAACTGAACAACACATGAATAAATACAAAATTAAAACACCTACACCCAGGTCCTAATCCGGATTAGCTTAAACATGCTTGGGGCCTTCATCTTCTTACTCCTCAACATGTCATCAATTAAGTTGCTAAGCTTTGTATGGAAATTCATCAATGGATAGTTTATTTGCATTTTTTATAGTTCTGAGAATGTAACCATTTATTTGACCAAACCACAACAGCAACAACAACAAAACAACAACAAAGAAACAAACACATGAATCTATGGACTCACTTAAGGGCAACACTAAGCACGCACTATTTGTGATTTAACGAAAAGAAACAACATTGTCATTTAGGGTTATGTCATAGAAAATGCGTCACGGAATGGTACTGAGACGAATGAGTCATATTATTATAACAATGGACCTAATTAATTAATAGAAAGCAGTATTCCAATTAGTCTAAAACACAATAGGGAGCTAAATGGGGCAGAGATAGACTCGTGGATTTTATTGTAAGAAATCCATTCATTATTCTGTAGCTTATCTACTGGGGACCTTATGTTCTATTACTACAGACTATAAGTAATTGGTTTGTTTTGCACACACACAACTCTTCTATTACTACAGACTATAAGTAATTGGTTTGTTTTGCACACACAAACGACGCTGCTCTCTCTCTCTCTCTCTCTCTCTCTCTTCTCTCTCTCTCTCTCTCTCTCTCTCTCTCTCTCTCTTCTCTCTCTCTCTCCGTCTCTCTCTCTCTCTCTCTCTCTCTCATCTCTCTCTCTCTCTCTCTCTCTCTCATCTCTCTCTCTCTCTCTCTCTCTCTCTCTCTCTCTCTCTCTCTCTCTCTCTCTCTCTCTCTCTCTCTCTCTCTCTCTCTCTCTCTCTCTCTCTCTCTCTCTCTCTCTCTCTCTCTCTCTCTCTCTCTCTCTTCTCTCTCTCTCTCTCTCTCTCTCTCTCTCTCTCTCTCTCCTCTCTCTCTCTCTCTCTCTCTCTCTCTCTCTCTCTCTCCTCTCTCTCTCTCTCTCTCTCTCTCTCTCTCTCTCTCTCTCTCTCTCTCCTATCTCTCTCTCTGTGCGTGTGTGTGTGTGTGCGTACGAGAGAGAAAGACACTTTGACACTTGACACTTTGATTGTTTACTGACATTATCCAGATACAGCTTTCGTGTCATGGGGGTTGTTAGTACAACAACATCATTTTCTTACAAAACAAATTAAGCAAACACAAAAATAATGATCAAGAACAGAAGATTTAGAACTAAGCATATTATCAAGACACATACTCGCGCGCGCGCGCGCTCACGCGCACACGTACACACACGCACACACACGCACACGCACACGCACGCACACGCACACACGCACGCACACACGCACGCACACGCACCCACATTGTTAACCAACTGACAAATTGAATGACCATCCAACAGTAACATTATCTTTTATCCCACTAATGTACCATCTTCATGCATTAACGCTTTCTTTCTAATATCATTAGCTTTAGCCACATATTTTGCAAGTGAATTTTGCAAGTGATTTCAAAATGTGTTCCTTTTCTGAGGAGACAATTGCAGTTATGTTTGTGCTAAGTTAAATACAGAGCATGTTTTGCGAATATCTTCATAAGCAGTACAGTCAAAGACAAAATCTAACTCATCTTCAATCTTACATGGACAAAATGGGCAATTGATATTTTCAGAAAAGTTAACATGAAACCATCTTTTTTTTAGCATTTAAACCAAGTGTACCTGTTCTAAAGCGTGCTAACATATATCGATGCCATTTGTGTGTAACACATAATAAGTATTTTTCAACGTGAAATATGCTTTTAAACAAGACATAAAAATATACTTATCTGTATCTTCTATGTTAGAATGCCAGTCTTGTGTAAAGCATGAAATCAACCGGCTCCTAAACTCTGAAATAAGCACTAACTCATTTCCAACCGCTTGGCTTAGCCAAACGATTCCGAAACCATTTTCTGAGATAACTGTTTTAATGTCATAATGTATATTATACCCAGTTATGTTTCCCTAATGCATACTGTTGTAGCAGCATCTCATAAGCTTGTCTATTAAATCTTAACATAGGTAATTGAACGAGAGAGAGAGAGAGAGAGAGAGAGAGAGAGAGAGAGAGAGAGAGAGAGAGAGAGAGAGAGAGAGAGAGAGAGAGAGAGAGAGAGAGAGAGAGAGAGAGAGAGAGGGGGGGGGGGGGGGTGCTCATTCGTGTCTAAAACATTGTTCGCCAGTTCGTCATTGTTCGTCAGTTCGTCATTGTTCATCAG
>CM065697.1:52490521-52525521 GCA_017654935.2 Phymorhynchus buccinoides
GATCACGTGATCTCGAAGCGCGAATCACATTGTTCTTGGAGACCACGTGATCGAATCGTTTCGTACAGTCGTGCGATGTTAGTGGCCGTGTGGCTGGGCCCTTTATAGTGGTTGTTTGGATTGGAAGATTAAAATGGTACCAAGCTCTTACGATTGGCACTAACAGGTACTACACCCTCCTCCTCCTCCTCCTCCTCCTCCTCCTCCTCCTCCTTTCTTCTTCTTGTTTTTTGATCGCTCGGACAGTTTCCTGCAACACTAATAGCAATCCTTTATTCCGGCTAGGACAGCCCACTCATAGGCGGATCTGGGGGGTCACAGTGGTTCCCCCCCCCATACACACACACCTCCCCGCCAAAAAAATAAGATTTAAAGAAAAGAAAAGAAATTTGAAAAAAGAGAAATGTAGGCCCTAATTCCACGTTATAGTTTTAGCTTTGTTTCTCCCAGGAGAGGCTTCAGTTGTAGTATTTTGTCATTCAAATCAGCTTCAGCTTCTGGGGGACGTCGCCACTCAGACACTTGGAACCCCCCTCCATGCATGACTTCATGATCCGTCAATGTTACTCACACAGTCTCTCTGCGTTTTTAGTCATGTACTATGTAATGTGTGTGTGTGAGCGCGTGCGTGCGTGCGCCTGTGTGTGTATGTGTGTGTGTGTGTGTGTGTTTATATCCGTTTGTTTTCTTCATTTATTTCTATTAATGCATTTCCAATTGATGGTGTGTTTTAAGACCATATTATTTTATTAATATAATAATAATAATAATAATAATGATTCTTTATATAGCGCCTATTCTCTGATTTAGGGCTCTAAGCGCTTTACATATTTAATACAAATACAACATAGAATATAATTATCTTATGCAATCAGAACATAACGAACATACATAAATTTTACATGAGTAGAATATAGAAAAGTAATACAAATGAACAAAAGCGCATATCTTGAAAAAGGTACACAACTTACAGAAACACACACACACACACACACACACACACACACACACACACACACACACACACACACACACACACACACACATACACACACACACACGCGCGCGCGCGCGCGCATACGCACACGCACACGCGCGCGCGCATACGCACACGCACACACACGCACGCACACGCACACACGCACACGCACGCACACGCACACGCACGCGCACGCACGCACACACACACACACACACACACACACACACACACACACACACACACACACACACACACACACACGCGCGAGCACGCCATGTGACAGCCACTTCATCATTTCACGGAAACTGAGTACAAGGGGGTGGAGAGGAGCGGATTGGTGGGGGAAGAATTATGATCGGTGAAAAAAGTGTGTCTTCATAGCAGACTTGAAGGAATAAGTTGAAGGTAAGTGTCTGATAGTGATGGGAAGTGTATTCCAGACAGTTGGTCCCTGAAAGGAGAAAGAACGTTGACCGAAGGACTTTGTTCTGACAGAAGGAACACGGAAGAGACGAGTGTCAGCAGAAGAACGAAGTTGACGGGATGGGGTGTAGATGTGTAGAATGTCAGAAAGATATTGTGGTCCAGTACCAGAGACAGAAGAGAAACAGATGGAAGCCAGCTTATAGTGGAGGCACTGCAACAGAGGAGTGACATGTTGACGTCTAGATGTTCTGCAGACAAGTCTGGCGGCACTATTCTGGACCTTCTGGAGCTTGTCCAGAAGGTACTTTGGTGAGCCAGCCAAGAGACTTGCAGTAATCCAGCCTTGAGAGAACTAACGAACAGACCAGAGTTTTTGTGGCTTCAGTGGAAAGCAAGTGTCTAATCGAGCTGATCTTGCGTATTTCCAGATATGCTGCCCTGCATACATTTGTAACATGCTGCTTGAAGGAAATGGTGGAATCAAAAGTCACGCCAAGGTTACGAGCCTGTGATGAGAACAATATATCAGAATGCCCAATGCTGACAGAAGGAAGAGAGGGGTGGTTTTGGAGTTTGGGAGGGGCAATGAGCAGAAGTTCTGTTTTGTCGTCATTAAGCTGCAGCTTATTCATAGACATCCATTGCTTTAAATCATGGAAACAGTTTTGAATTTTGCTAACTGCATCTGTGAGTTCAGACACAGTGCTTGACTTGTACATTTGGGTGTCGTCAGCGAAGCTCTCATGCGACAAGGAGTGCTGGTCAATAACGTCAGACACAGGTCTGACGTACATAGCGAACAGTACAGGCCCAAGGACAGAGCCTTGTGGAACCCTGTAGGTGAGAGGTGTTGTAGACGAAGACAGACCATTGACAACAACTGTCTGGAAACGATCATTGAGATAAGATTTTAGCCAGGTAATAACTGTGCCCTGAATGCCAAATGAAGTTTGGAGTCTAGAAAGCAGAATATCGTGATCGATTGTGTCAAATGCGGCGGAAAGGTCTAATAAGGATAGAAGAGAGACTTTGTCATCATCAAGGGCGAGAAGAAGATCATTTACTACTTTCAGGAGTGCAGTCTCTGTGCTGTGACCAGCCCTGTAAGCAGACTGGTGGGGGTCAATCAAATTGTTCTGCGTAAGATGAGCAGAAAGCTGAGCAAGTACGATTCTCTCAAGAACTTTGGCAAGGAAGGGAAGATTTGAGACAGGTCTGTAACGTTTCAGTGAATTTGGATCAAGGGATGTTTTTTTGACCAGGGGACGAACAAAACTATTAGTTTTAGTTCGCTTTAATGTTGTAGTATCTATTTGTTTGTGGCAACGGCAAGTATGAAACATGGCTCCTCTATGTCAATACTTTTACCGTTGTAAAGTAAAGGTTCATTATCAGTATCATCAGTATCTCTCCTTGTCTCTGTTTTTCTGTCGCTCTCTTTTACATCCCTGTTTTTATATTACATTACGTCTGTCTCTGTCTCTGTCTCTGTCTCCGTCTCTGTCTCTATCTCTGTCTCTGTCTCTCTCTCTCTCTCTGTCTCTGTCTCTGTGTGTGTCTACCCCCCCCCCCCCCCGGGGAAAACACAATCTTGTTTATCTTTGATCCGTGCTGACCTGTTGTTGTCGTTGTTTTTCCTTTGATCTGACACCCATCTTTAACAGCAAGATCAAGGCCTAAGGGGAGCCAAACAATGTGTGCGCGCGCGTGTGTGAGTCAAGTCAAAAAGGTCAAGTCAAAATCATCTTTAGTGAGGGTTAAAGAATAAACTGACAAAGCTTTTGTTCATCCTGCCCTGTGTGTGTGTGTGTATGTGTGTGTGTGTGTGTGTGTGTGTGTGTGTGTGTGTGTGTGTGTGTGTGTGTGTGTGCGTGCGTGCGTGTGCGTGCGCGTGTGTGCGTGTGTGCGTGCGTGCGTGCGTGCGTGCGTGCGTGCACGCGCGGGGATGGATGTACTACTGCTCGTTCAGTGATGAACATGACAGAGAATTAGAAACACCTTGCTGCACGCTGTTGTGTTGTCTCTGTCCCTGTCTGTCTGTCTGTCTGACTCTCTCTCTCTCTCTCTCTCTCTCTCTCTCTCTCTCTCTCTCTCTCTCTCTCTCTCTCTCTCTCTCTCTCTCTCTCTCTCTCTCTCTCTCTCTCTCTCTCTCTCTCTTTCTGTGTGTCCGTGTAAACCTTTCTGGTGTTAGTAAATGTGTAGGTGAGCATGTATGCGTTTTGGTGTGACTGATCAATTTAACTGACTACGGAATTCAAGGCATTTTTTGTAATACTAACGAATGTTCATTACCTTGTTTTTTGATAATTCTGCAATCAATGAAGTAGAAATACGGAAATCAATCTTATGAAATACAATCGGAAATAGTTTTAATTGTAATATGAATGTTAACCTGAATTAATGATATTGATGAATTAAAAAATGCAACCTGACACCTTCCAATATTGAAAGTGGTATACAAAAGTCTAAGTGATCATACTGCTAAGTCATTACCACAGTTCATTCGAATCAGTAATAACTCAAATATTCAGTGTTTAGTGTCAACAAGTATTTTGTATTAAATCACAAATATATATGCAAAGGTAGTAACAGTGAGCACATGTTCTGCTCCAGTGACCTTGACCTCTGACCAATATACTGCATTTTCGAACGTGGCCTAAATATCTTTAGTACCTATCCGCTTTGAGCCTCCTAGGTCTCTCCGTTCAAACGTTATCGTGTTCACATAGTCAGATAGTCATAATTCTCTGAAAACATAGCGAGGTTTGCTTTGAGGTTGTTAGCTCTACTTTGAGCGTAACCATTTTGTGGAATCTACAACTGTCAGTGTATAAAATAACGTGGCGAAAGACATACATCTAAAACAATACATCTAAATCTAAAATGTCATCATTGTTCAGCCCACTAGATCCTGATGGCACCCCTCCCCCCCCCACTACCCCCCCCCCCCCACACACACACACACACTACACTTTGTCATTTGTCTTATCTTTATCTCATCCGCCTTTTCCTGTTTTTCTCCTTCTCTCCGTTTTGCCTTGTTTAGGGTGTAAAGACAGGATGGTTTGGGGTATCCTACTGTCTTAACACCGGAAATAGAGTCTGCGACCTCCCCGAGAAAAACGACAATCTCCCCATGATTGAGTGGACGACATTTTTGTGGGGGCAGTGTTGTGTGTGCTTGTCTTTTGTCTGTTTGAACGATTGTCAGTGTGTCTGTCTGTCTGTCTGTCTGTTTGACCGATTGTCAGTGTGTCTGTCTGTCTGTCTGTTTGTTTGAACGATTGTCAGTGTGTCTGTCTGTCTGTCTGTCTGTTTGAACGATTGTCAGTGTGTCTGTCTGTCTGTCTGTCTGTTTGACCGATTGTCAGTGTGTCTGTCTGTCTGTCTGTCTGTTTGACCGATTGTCAGTGTGTCTGTCTGTCTGTCTGTCTGTTTGTCTGCTTGACTGATTGTTAGTGTGTCTGTCTGTCTGTTTGACCGATTGTCAGTGTGTCTGTCTGTCTGTCTGTCTGTTTGAACGATTGTCAGTGTGTCTGTCTGTCTGTCTGTCTGTTTGACTGATTGTCAGTGTGTCTGTCTGTCTGTCTGTGCTGTTTGACCGATTGTCAGTGTGTCTGTCTGTCTGTCTGTCTGTTTGACCGATTGTCAGTGTGTCTGTCTGTCTGTCTGTCTGTTTGTCTGCTTGACTGATTGTTAGTGTGTCTGTCTGTCTGTTTGACCGATTGTCAGTGTGTCTGTCTGTCTGTCTGTGCTGTCACAAACAGATTGTCAGTGTGTCTGTCTGTCTGTCTGTCTGTTTGACCGATTGTCAGTGTGTCTGTCTGTCTGTCAGGCTGTCTGTCTGCTGACCGATTGTCATGTGTGTCTGTCTGTCTGTCTGTCTGTTTGACCGATTGTCAGTGTGTCTGTCTGTCTGTCTGTCTGTTTGTCTGCTTGACTGATTGTTAGTGTGTCTGTCTGTCTGTTTGACCGATTGTCAGTGTGTCTGTCTGTCTGTCTGTTTGAACGATTGTCATCGTGTGTCTGTCTGTCTGTCTGTCTGTCCGTCTGTCTAATCTGTTTGAATGATTGTCAGTTTGTCTGTCTGTCTGTCTGTCTGTCAGTTTGACTTGTTGTTTTTAGAAGTGGGGGCTCCTTAGCACCAGGATAAAGGGACGCGGGTTTCTTTGTATCTGTCTTTGTCTCCAGGCTTATGCTGCTCACAAACAGGCTTATGCTGCTCACAAACAGGCTTATGCTGCTCACAAACAGGCTTATGCTGCTCACAAACAGGCTTATGCTGCTCACAAACAGGCTTATGCTGCTCACAAACAGGCTTATGCTGCTCACAAACAGGCTTATGCTGCTCACAAACAGGCTTATGCTGCTCACAACCAGTGCACAAACAGGCTTATGCTGCTCACAAACAGGCTTATGCTGCTCACAAACAGGCTTATGCTGCTCACAAACAGGCTTATGCTGCTCACAAACAGGCTTATGCTGCTCACAATCAGGCTTATGCTGCTCACAAACAGCAGGGGATGTTGTGCTTTGTGAGATCACCATGGGTGTGTGTGTATGTGTGTGTGTGTGTGTGTGTGTGCGTGTGCGTTCCTTCTTGTGTGTGTGTGTGTGTGTCTGTGTGTGTGTGTGTGTGTGTGTGTGTGTGTGTGTGTGTGTGTGTGTGTGTGTGTGTGTGTGTGTGCGTGTGCGTGCGTGCGTGCGTGCGTGTGTGTGTGTGTGTGTGTGTGTGTGTGTGTGTGTGTGTGTGTGTGTGTGTGTGTGTGTGTGTGTGTGTGTGTGTGTGTGTGTGAATCTCAATGTCTGTCTCTCTCTGCCTCAGATGGATATCTTTATAACACAACTTGAAAATAAAGAACAAATAACCACAGGGACTCTTATTGAAAAAAAAACAAAGTTCAAAACGGTAGGTTTCTGTCCCTTTTATTTGAAAAAAAGCACAGACGTTTCGGAGACTAACTACGTTTTCAATGTGAAAATAATGAGAGCCAAAGTGTTGGCGAGAGATTTAAATACAAAAGGAAGAGTGAGTCACTCTTCCTTTTGTACTTTCTCGCTCTCTTTGGGCTCTCATTATTTTCACATTGAAAACGTAGTTAGTCTCCGAAACGTCTGTGCTTTTTTTTTCAAATAAAAGGGACAGAAACCTACCGTTTTGAACTTTTGTTTTCTTTCTTTATAACACAGTTTTATGCAATATATATCTCCTCTCTCTCTCTCTCTCTCTCTCTCTCTCTCTCTCTCTCTCTCTCTCTCTCTCTCTCTCTCTCTCTCTCTCTCTCTCTCTCTCTCTCTCTCTCTCTCTCTCTCTCTCTCTCTCTCTCTCTCTCTCTCTTCTCTCTCTCTCTCTCTCTCTCTCTCTCTCTCTCTCAATGATCTCAAAGACTCTCTCTCTCTCTAATAAGTCTCTAAATCAAAAGATATGTTTCACTCTGTACAGATACGGCTTTGGTTTTGTATGGGAAAACCAGGGTGTGAATAATGACAAGATATTTTTAAATGAATTTAAACAACGTTTAATTGATTGTTTCCTGCAAGGTTGGAATAGTGATATTCAGAAAAAAGAGAGTTACTCGTTTTATTCTTTATTGAAACAACATCTATGTCTTAGTGATTACCTTATTGTATTAAAAAATAGTGTTATAAAGAAATACTTAACTAGGCTAAGGCTAGGTGTTTCACCTTTAAACTGCCATATTAAGCGTTTTTCTCAAACCACAAGAGATATTTTACATTGTCCCAATTGCAAAGGATCCGTAGAGACCGAAATTCATTTCATGTTTATTTGCCCTTCATATCAAATTTTAAGACAAGAATATATACCGATTAAATTTTACAGGAAACCTTCACAAATTAGATTAGTTTTGCTCTTATCCAATGCTACACTAGCACATGCAGTTGGAACTTTCATTTACAAGGCACTTCAACTGAGATCAACTTGTGTTAAAAAGTAGACAATCAATTCAGATGCATGTATGTGCGAATATAATTATGTTGGTGTTGTATATGGTGTGCGTGTGCGGAGTGGGGGTGGCATATGTTTGTGAGTGTAGAGGTGTGTGTGTATGTGTGTGCGCGAAAACGTGCGTGCGTGTGTTCGCATGGAGAGAGATGTCTGGTTTGTGAGTATCTGGAGATACATGCGCGTGCGCGAGCATTTGAGTATGCTTTGTAGATAAAGCCTGTCGATTTTTGTCGATGACAGTTGTTTACAATTGTGAAAAATGTATACAATTTTCTCTACTAGTAATGTGTGTGTAATGTGGGCTTTCAGACCTTCAGGTTTTCACTTTGAAGAACTGAAAGCTTAAATTTGTTTGAAATGTTCTGATAAGATACTTGTTAGTGTATGCGTTTCGTTTCCTGGCCACTGTTCGATTCATGTATTATGTAAAAGTGTTATGATTGCGAAAAATGTATATCATTGTTCTACTAGTAATGTGTGTTTCAGACCTTCATGTTTTCACTTTGAAGGACTGAAAGCTTGAATTTGTTCGAAATGTTCTGATAAGATACTTGTTAGTGTATGCGTTTCGTTTCGTAGCCACTTTATGTATATATGTAAAAATGTATGCGCGTTTTGACCCATCTCTCTCTCTCTCTTCTCTCTCTCTATTGTCTGGGTCTCTCAAGGGGTTGGAAATCTCATCTCTTATATCTCTCTTTAAGGATCTCTTGATTTGCTCTTTTAAACAGAATTGGCACGCTCTCATGGAAAACAATGACAAATATCGATGGTTTTATTCATTTGTGTATTTTTCAATGTGAAATTTATTTAAAGGTTATAACTGATAAATGGCAACGAGCTAACTGTGCCAGATTTAGGTGTGTGCTCTCGGTTTTAATGCCAACAGACGATGTGTTTCAGTTTGAGACATCTACTGAAAGTGTGTGTTTGTGTGTGGAGCAAACATAGAGGATGTACCCACGTTTGATGTCAATGTTTTGCCTTTAGTGTGGATAGAAAAAAAAACAAAATTTAAGTCGGAAATTGCAAAGCCATTTATTTTCTGCGCACATTGATTTCTATGTAAACACATTAAATGGCTAAATTTGTTAAGTGCTTCCTAAGAATAAGACATAACATAATACATCAACTCTCGGTTGTTTTGAATCTGTCTTGCTATTCCATGTCTGTCGTCTGATGGAATGCTCTGTATATTACTTGTCTAGTGTGGATGGTCGCGAGCTAACTTCTTTCTATGTCATTATATGTTTTGTTTAATTATAATCTGATTCCTTTTTCTCTTTTCTTTTGCTCAAGGATCTAACGCAAAAGGATTATTTTGTATTTGAATGTATTGCTTTTTTGCTTGTTGTTTTGTGTTATGTTTTTCCATTTTTTACTGTTCTGCTTAATGAAACACTGTTACCTTCCCACTTGTCCCTTTGACCCCTCCAGATGGTAATGACAATAAACAAGTGTCAGTGTCAGTGTCAGTGTCAGTGTCTCTCTCTCTCTCTCTCTGTTCTCTCTCTCTCTCTCTCTCTCTCTCTCTCTCTCTCTCTCTCTCTCTCTCTCTCTCTCTCTCTCTCTCTCTCTCTCTCTCTCTCTCTCTCTCTCTCTCTCTCTCTCTCTCTCTCTCTCGTAATAAACATTAACACATACACTAATTCCCCTAATCTATGGTGAAGAAAGAATGATATAATAGAACCGCTGTTTTAGTATCCACCCAGGATGCATAATGCAAACTGAAGCAACGGGTGTGTCGCGTAAGACAACGATATTGCAGCACTAAAAATGGCCAGATAGTAGTAAGCTAATGTTGCCATTTTTGTTTCGACTAACGGAGAGAATAATTGAAGTAACCCAGCTTCACGGCACTACTGACAATGGCCATCATGGTGGTGAGGTAGTGCACTACTGACAATGGGCATCATGGTGGTGAGGTAGTGCACTACTGACAATGGCCATCATGGTGGTGAGGTAGTGCACTACTGACAATGGCCATCATGGTGGTGAGGTAGTGCACTAGACAATGGCATCATGGTGGTGAGGTAGTGCACTAATGACAATGGCCATCATGGTGGTGAGGTAGTGCAATGACAATGGCCATCATGGTGGTGACAATGGGCATCATGGTGGTGAGGTAGTGCACTACTGACAATGGGCATCATGGTGGTGAGGTAGTGCACTACTGACAATGGCCATCATGGTGGTGAGGTAGTGCACTACTGACAATGGCCATCATGGTGGTGAGGTAGTGCACTACTGACAATGGCCATCATGGTGGTGAGGTAGTGCACTACTGACAATGGCCATCATGGTGGTGAGGTAGTGCACTACTGACAATGGCCATCATGGTGGTGAGGTAGTGCACTACTGACAATGGCCATCATGGTGGTGAGGTAGTGCACTACTGACAATGGCCATCATGGTGGTGAGGTAGTGCACTACTGACAATGGCCATCATGGTGGTGAGGTAGTGCACTACTGACAATGGCCATCATGGTGGTGAGGTAGTGCACTAATGACAATGGCCATCATGGTGGTGAGGTAGTGCACTACTGACAATGGCCATCATGGTGGTGAGGTAGTGCACTACTGACAATGGCCATCATGGTGGTGAGGTAGTGCACTACTGACAATGGCCATCATGGTGGTGAGGTAGTGCACTACTGACAATGGCCATCATGGTGGTGAGGTAGTGCACTACTGACAATGGCCATCATGGTGGTGAGGTAGTGCACTACTGACAATGGCCATCATGGTGGTGAGGCAATGCTAGTCATCAGTGGGTCATTTTCTGGCAATACGGTTGAATGTTTGAGAGACCTGCTGTCATTTGTTTTTCTTAAAGAACAGGAAGTGGGCAGTTAACTGTTGCTAATCGGTGTACTTAGCTGAATCATTCATTCCAGAGACACTGGGATTGGAAAGTAAATAGACAAAGCAGGGGATGTAGGAGTTGATAGAGAGAGATACAGAACGAGAGAGAGAGAGAGAGAGAGAGAGAGAGAGAGAGAGAGAGAGAGAGAGAGAGAGAGAGAGAGAGAGAGAGAGAGAGAGAGAGAGAGAGAGAGAGAGAGAGAGAGAGAGAGAGAGAGAGAGAGAGAGAGAGAGAGAGAGAGAGAGAGAGAGAGAGAGAGAGAGGGAAATTCAAATACCTTATTTTACAAGGATACGAACTTAGGCTGGGCCTAGTCTTCCATTCTGTCCTTGGTTCTAAGCATGCAACATGTAACTAATACTATAAATGAACATTGAGACACATAAAGATCGTCAACAGAAACAACAACAACAGTAATATAGCAGCGACATGGTAGGCAGAGCATCCCTATCAGTAATAAGAACAAGCAAAACAGAAAACCAACCGACCAAAAAAAAGAAGGAGACAAAAAGAAGAAATAAATGAAAAACACTACTTCCACCACAATTTACTTGTTCTACTATCATTACCACTCCTACTAACATTACTGCTACTACCACCACCACCATCATCGCCACCACACCACTACCACTACTGCTACTGCTACTGCTGCTACTACTACTACTACTACTACTACTACTACTACTACTACTACTACTACTACTACTACTACTACTACTACTACTACTACTATTATTATTATTATTATCACTGTCACTACTACTACTACTAATCATAACCTCATAATCACACAAGTAGCTTAAAGTGAATCAAATAAAAGAACAACAATAATCATAACAGCATGATTACACAAGCAGCCTAATGCCAATCAATTTGTTTCTTTTTTAAATATGAAATACAAATAATCAAAGCATAATTACACAACCAGCCTAAACCTACAAAGATTGCTCTTGGGTGGTGTAAAAAATGATCATAAAGTTTTATTGAGTGGAATTAGGTAGATGACCACGCGAGTTATGTTTAAAATTGGACTCAAAGGGCCGACTCACACGTTCGATTTCAGTCGTACGACTATTATTATTATTATTATTAGAACATCTATCACGCCTAATCAATTTAATGCCCTAGGCGTTTAGAATATAAAAATATAATATACACATATAACACCACATATAATAATATTTAACATATAGCATAAAGAATGGGAAATAAAAATTACACAAACACCCAAAGACGGTCAGACAAACACACACACAGAATTACACACACACACACACACACACACACACACACACACACACACACACACACACACACACACACACACACACACACACACACACACACACACACACACACACACACACACACACACCACAGCCACACACGCGTATACACACCCACACACATAATTATATGCGCTCACCAAGCGCAGACGTTCACTCTCAGACATGCACACACCAAGTCATGAAGTAAGGGATTAGTAGTTATTTAGGAAACAGATGAGTTTTGAGATGGCGTTTGAATGTGGGCAGAGAGGATGAGTATCTGAGAGAGCGAGGCAACTGATTCCAAGTAACAGGAGCTTGATAGGAGAAAGAGCGTTAACCAGCGGTTTTAGTGGCGGACAGTGGGGATACAATAGAAACGGGTGTCAGATGAAGAACGCAGAGCAGATGGTGTGTAGACTATCAATGGACTCTGAAAAATCCTACTGTCTAAATGAATCTGTGAAATCTAGTTATGAAGTAGTCCCCCGTACACGAATCAGAGAAATATCTGTACTCTGGTAACAGACAGTTCATGAGAGTCACGGGGTACTCTGGTAGCAGACAGTTCATGAGAGTCATGGGGTACTCTGGTAGCAGACAGTTCATGAGAGTCATGGGGTCTACGTGAAGAATACAGTGAACGAAGCATTGTAGGATTGTATCGGATTCATTTAGACAGTAGGATTTCATGAGAGTCATGGGGTCTACGTGAAGAATACAGTGAACGAAGCATTGTAGGATTGTATCGGATTCATTTAGACAGTAGGATTTCATCAGAGTCATGGGGTCTACGTGAAGAATACAGTGAACGAAGCATTGTAGGATTGTCGGTTCATTTAGACAGTAGGATTTCATCAGAGTCATGGGGTCTACGTGAAGAATACAGTGAACGAAGCATTGTAGGATTGTATCGGATTCATTTAGACAGTAGGATTTCATGAGAGTCATGGGGTCTACGTGAAGAATACAGTGAACGAAGCATTGTAGGATTGTATCGGATTCATTTAGACAGTAGGATTTCATCAGAGTCATGGGGTCTACGTGAAGAATACAGTGAACGAAGCATTGTAGGATTGTATCGGATTCATTTAGACAGTAGGATTTCATGAGAGTCATGGGGTCTACGTGAAGAATACAGTGAACGAAGCATTGTAGGATTGTATCGGATTCATTTAGACAGTAGGATTTCATGAGAGTCATGGGGTCTACGTGAAGAATACAGTGAACGAAGCATTGTAGGATTGTATCGGATTCATTTAGACAGTAGGATTTCATCAGAGTCATGGGGTCTACGTGAAGAATACAGTGAACGAAGCATTGTAGGATTGTATCGGATTCATTTAGACAGTAGGATTTCATCAGAGTCATGGGGTCTACGTGAAGAATACAGTGAACGAAGCATTGTAGGATTGTATCGGATTCATTTAGACAGTAGGATTTCATCAGAGTCATGGGGTCTACGTGAAGAATACAGTGAACGAAGCATTGTAGGATTGTATCGGATTCATTTAGACAGTAGGATTTCATCAGAGTCATGGGGTCTACGTGAAGAATACAGTGAACGAAGCATTGTAGGATTGTATCGGATTCATTTAGACAGTAGGATTTCATGAGAGTCATGGGGTCTACGTGAAGAATACAGTGAACGAAGCATTGTAGGATTGTATCGGATTCATTTAGACAGTAGGATTTCATCAGAGTCATGGGGTCTACGTGAAGAATACAGTGAACGAAGCATTGTAGGATTGTATCGGATTCATTTAGACAGTAGGATTTCATCAGAGTCATGGGGTCTACGTGAAGAATACAGTGAACGAAGCATTGTAGGATTGTATCGGATTCAGACAGTAGGATTTCATCAGAGTCATGGGGTCTACGTGAAGAATACAGTGAACGAAGCATTGTAGGATTGTATCGGATTCATTTAGACAGTAGGATTTCATCAGAGTCATGGGGTCTACGTGAAGAATACAGTGAACGAAGCATTGTAGGATTGTATCGGATTCATTTAAACAGTAGGATTTCATCAGAGTCATGCCTGACAGATGACGCTGCTGGAGAGTCGTATGGAAGGGAGAAGGAAAGACAAGACAGCTGAAATGACAGAACAATGATGTGGGTCCATTTATTATGGGGAGTCTAGGACATCATCATCATCATCATCATCATCATCATCATAATAATAATAATAATAATAATAATAATAATAATAATAATAATAATAATAATAATGGATATTTGTTGCGCTCTTTCTCCAAAGAGCTCAGAGCGCTTACAAAGTTAACATTAGACAACAACAATAACAATAGTAATAAACACAGAACATTCAGAAATATATATATATATTAAATACAAATCCGATACTTGACACGTGCGCACGCGCGCACGCACGCACACACACACACACACACACACACACACACACACACACACACACACACACACACACACACACACACACACACACACACACACACACACACACACACACACACACACACAAACACACAGAAAAGACATTCTTACCCAAAGGCTACTTTACATGCAAACGCGTACCGAAATCATGAGTGCGACCCAGTCAGCCAACACGGGTAGCAAAATGCAAACCAGACCAAACTGCCAGTCGTTCTGCCAGCCTAGTCCAATCCACACCACACCACCCGCATCAACCGCCCAAGACGCACCCACGACCACGGTACCAGGACCAGACAGGGCTCGGTGCAGTTAACCAACATAACCAACTTTACAATGTTGAGATGGTGCCACTCAAATTGGAGTTTCCAAAGGCAGATAGACAGAAGGAAACATGCGAAAAAACACGATTTGAAGGGAATAAAACTATCCGAAAATTGACATAACAGATCTTCTAACAATGATTGATTTTTAAAAAAATCTTAAAACGGTTAAAAGTAAGACAAGGAGAAGATTCCATTGTATAAAAAAAACCTTGAAGCATAACGAACAAGTTAGGTTATCAATTACATAACTGTTAGGTTAACACTAATTGAAAACTATGTACAAGTAGTCTCAACGTGGCCCAGTGAAAATAAATGGGATATGGGCAGTGAAAAGCACACAACTTTAGTCGGACATCAGTTTAGCTTCTAGGCTTACATAGAAACCGGTATGTTTGAACGAATTGCCGGGGCATAACCGGTGTGTTTGAACGAATTGCCGGGGCATAACCGGTGTGTTTGAACGAATTGCCGGGGCATAACCGGTATGTTTGAACGAATTGCCGGGGCATAACCGGTATGTTTGAACGAATTGCGGGGCATAACCGGTATGTTTGAACAAATTGCCGGGGCATAACCGGTATGTTTGAACGAATTGCCGGGGCATAACCGGTATGTTTGAACGAATTGCCGGGGCATAACCGGTATGTTTGAACGAATTGCCGGGGCATAACCGGTATGTTTGAACGAATTGCCGGGGCATAACCGGTATGTTTGAACGAATTGCCGGGGCATAACCGGTATGTTTGAACGAATTGCCGGGGCATAACCGGTATGTTTGAACGAATTGCCGGGGCATAACCGGTATGTTTGAACGAATTGCCGGGGCATAACCGGTATGTTTGAACGAATTGCCGGGGCATAACCGGTATGTTTGAACGAATTGCCGGGGCATAACCGGTATGTTTGAACGAATTGCCGGGGCATATAATGAGAACAGTCTATAAATCCTAATGTGAGTTTATTTTCTGTTTTTACACATGTGTTCCTATCCGTGTGTAGCCAATAAGCGATACACTCATAGCAACGTTCTTATACAGCATTTGGACTAAACAGTCTGCAATTAAATTTAAAAAAATAACGAATACATTCATACATACGCACACACGCACGGACACATACATGTACATACACGCACGCACGATAATACAGAGAGAGAGAGAGAGAGAGAGAGAGAGAGAGGAGAGAGAGAGAGAGAGAGAGAGAGAGAGAGAGAGAGAGAGAGAGAGAGAGAGAGAGAGAGAGAGAGGGGGAGGGGGGGGTGGGGAGGGGAAAGAGGGGAATATACTGTGAGAAAGTGTGGGTGAGAAGTTGTGAAGAGGGGTGCGTGTGTGCAGTTTGTGCTTGTGTGTGTGTGCGCGCGCACGCACGCGCGTAAATATATGCGTTCATAAATACTGACGAGGCGTGCATACGTGCATATATTTATTTGTATTCGTGAATAAGCGTTTGCGCGCATGTGTACGTGTTTGCATACCCCCCTAACCTGTGGGTAAAGGCCACCAAACCACGTTCCTTTGCAGCTGATAAAAGGCCAAGTTTAAAACAACGTCTTTCATGTCGCGGTAGAGGCTATTATCAAAGACCTTGGCTCCACCAAGGCAGTTGTTTCTTCAACGTAAAGCTATGCCTTGAGGAGGTTCGAACTATTTTCTAACATAATAAAAAAAAGTAAGCAAAGCTTAAGTGCGGGCCAAAACATACTACGAAACATTAACATTGAAAGTAAAAGGTTACAAATACTGATCAGCTATTGATAGTGTCAATGATGTTGGTTTGTTTTATGTCCAGTATTCAACAGCAGCTTTCCTTCCTTCCCTGGCATTCTCTCAGGTCATGTCTCTCTCTCTCTCTCTCTCTCTCTCTCTCTCTCTCTCTCTCTCTCTCTCTCTCTCTCTCTCTCTCTCTCTCTCTCTCTCTCTCTCTCTCTCTCTCTCTCTTCTCTCTCTCTCTCTCTCTCTCTCTCTCTCTCTCTCTCTCTCTCTCTCTCTCTCTCTCTCTCTCTCTCTCTCTCTCTCTCTCTCTCTGTCTGTGTTTAATTGTTTCTGTTTTTTTAGCTATACATTGATCATCTGCTAGATATGTTTCCTTCACTAAAACGACATACACGAAGCTATTATACACAGCCATGCACAGACACACACAAACACACACAGACATACACACACATGCACACACAGACACACACACACACGCGATCTAGCCCTAACCCTCACTCCCGCCACCTGCACCAACCCACCCTGCGAAATAAGCATTAAGAGCATTAGCACCATTTGCCAATAACATTAGCACCAAGGTTTAATTTACGATGTTTTTTATTTTCATTTCGCTAGAGAGGTTCAGTTTCCTGCCATCCTGCTGATTACAATCATCAACTAATATCCTCTCCATTTGCTTTGACAAAACATGGCGGCAAAACAGATAGAATCCGGTGGAAAAGGCATGGCAGGAAAAGACGCCTTTGGTGGGTTTCTGGTGGGATTATGGTAAATTAAAAACCGGTCTCAAAACACCCCATGCTGTCAGTATTCGTTTGAAGTGCTTGAAAACTCGTTACCTCGTCTGCTTAAATTAATATAATATAATTTATGAATTCCTCTAGGTCTTTCTGTCTGTCTCTGTCTGTCTGTCTCGCTCGCTCTCTCTTCACGCCAATTACTCAGCATATACATTGACAACAACTTATCCTGGTCACAACATATGGACATGGAGAGAGAGGACATTAACAACAAGTATTTCAGCTCAATAGAATAAAGCACATTTTGGATCAACATACCCGTAAACTTTTTTCCATGCCTATATTCAACCTGACATTGATTATGCATCGACATGTTGGGATTCAGCTAGTAAAAATACACACACATGTTGAAAAACTATATAACGCTCTCTTAAACTCATACTCCTTGATACAATCGTCCTCCCTTGAAACCAATGACTATAAAGGACTCAACGTTCTACCATTTGCTTTGAAATGTCTACTAAATAACGGTACCCTTGTGCACAAGATCATACATAAGCTAGCACCAAACTATCTTATTACTACATTTAAAGTCCATACAATTCGAAGCAAAACCAAATTAAATGCCCCGCCCTAGAACATATCTATATAAATCATCCCTTACATTCTCAGGTGGCAAATTGTCTCATAATTGTTTCCTGTTTTTGCAATCAATTCAAGTTCACCAATTCAAGTTCACCATTGCTCATTATTATCCATGTTTGCTTTTAATTCACATTTTGATTCTTTTTCAGTTATTTCATGTGCCGATTTTTGTTTCATTTTCTGGACTTGATTGTTTTTATGTCATTTTTTCATTGCCTGATGCATGGTGTGAGTGTGTGAGTGAGAGGGCAAGGTGCAAGGAAGCTAGTGTAGCTTATTCTTTTTTCCCTGAATAAAACATTCGTATTCGTATTCGTACTCTCTCTCTCTCTCTCTCTCCCTCTCTCGCTCTATCTCTCTCTCTCTCTCTCTCTCTCTCTCTCTCTCTCTCTCTCTCTCTCTCTCTCTCTCTCTCTCTCTCTCTCTCTCTCTCTCTCTCTCCCTCCCTCTCTCTCTCTCTCTCTCTCTCTCTCTCTCTCTCTCTCTCTCTCTCTCTCTCTCTCTCTCTCTCTCTCTCTCTCTCTCTCTCTCTCTCTCTCTCTCTCTCTCTCTCTCTCTCTCTCTCTCTCTCTCTCTCTCTCTCTCTCTCTCCCTCTCTCTCTCTCTCTCTCTCTCTCTCTCTCTCTCTCTCTCTCTCTCTCTCTCTCTCTCTCTCTCTCTCTCTCTATCTCTCGCTCTCTTTATACATACTTGTTATACACTTGTGCAATTTACCATTCACTCTATTCAGTAACAATGTAGGCCACAATACTTTCCGGGAAACACTATCAAAAGCCTTTTCAAAATCTACAAAGGCTACATAAAGGTTTTGATTACTAGAAAACTGTTTTTGAACAGCGGCAAGCAATGTAAATATATGGTCTATGGTACAATAATCTTTCTTGAAGCCAGCCTGATGTTCTCCCGTTATATTATTTGAATCTACCCACTCTTGCAATCTAGTATTTATTATTGAACTATGCAATGTACTACTTACGTTAGACAACGAAATACCTCGGTAATTGTTAGTGCCATTAACGTCTCCCTTCTTAAAAAAGTGGCAACATAATTGATTCTGTCCATGCTTCTGGGTATATACCATAATCAAAGAAATAATTGAAATAGCAACTAAAAAGTCCATAACAAATTCACCAGATTGTTTGAAGAAGTCCCCGATTGACACATCGGGTCCAACGGCTTTCCCGTTTTTTCGGTTTTCTGATAGCTAACTTAACTTCATCTCTGGATATTGGGCGATCCAATATTTCTACTGTTTCTTATACAGCATCATCATCTGACCTATCATCGGTTTCCGTTCCAAGCACACACTTAAAATAAGCAAACCACTGATCCATAGATACATCATTACGTGGCTGTGCTTTTGTGTAAGATAATCTTTTAACCGTTTGCCAAAAAGTCTTTTGGCACTGGACAGATTCTATTAATCCTTCCAATACATTATCATTAAACTATTTGTTCTTCCTTGCAATCATATTTTTGTACTCTCTTTTAGCTATGCAGAAGTTAATCATGTCTTTCTTATCCAAAGATCGTTTCAATATTCTACGTAATCCCTTCACTTTCTGCTTACGTACTTTACAAACCTTATCGAACCACTTTTTGCTAAATTGGTTACAAAGTTATGTACGTTTTTTGAAGGGTTCTGCTTGATCTTTAATGATTTGATTAAACATCTCTATCGCATCATTGAAATCAGTACGAATCAGATCAGTAGCTATTCTTATTTTCTCCTTCACCTCATCTGAGTTCATGGAATACAAAAAAGACTGTGCATGCAATTCATCCCATTTATGCTTATGAATATTACAATTCCTAGTAGTTGTCGCCTTTTCTCGACTATCAAAGCATAAGAGAACAGGCCAGTGGTCAGATGCAGGTATGTCTAGTACATTCAGCGAAATGAAATCAAAGGCAGACTCAAGCAGAGATGAAGAACACAGACAATAATCATTCACACTACAGCCTTGATCAGACACGTAAGTATAGCAACCATTTTCATCACCAGTACATAAACCATTTAATGGTAAGTACGTACAAACAAATAGAACATTTTTAGGAAATCTAAAAAAATGTTTATCCAATACAAAATACATACAACATTCACTGTCATCATTAACATACTGAACATAAGGAACCAATGTTTTGCGTAATAAGCATATAATCCCACCCGAACATCTCCCATGACGAGTTAATCTAACAGCTGGATTTACGAAAATGACATGATCTTTAAATAAATTAGAATCAAACTTGTCACGTCAACAAAAGTTTCCACAAGGCAAGCAAAATCAAAGGAGGAAATAAACTGAACCCAATCTGTGTCATCCAATTTGGACAACAAACACACACAGTCCAGTGCAAAAAAGAACATGTATTTACACATGTCTCCACACTTGTCACGTCAACAAAAGTTTCCACAAGGCAAGCAAAATCAAAGGAGGAAATAAACTGAACCCAATCTGTGTCATCCAATTTGGACAACAAACACACACAGTCCAGTGCAAAAAAGAACATGTATTTACACATGTCTCCACATCCACAGAAAAGCTAGTGTCAAAGCTAGGATAAGAAAGGGTGCCAGATTAACAGATTGTGTGAAATGGACCAAGGGTGCCAGATTAACAGATTGTGTGAAATGGACCAAGGGTGCCAGATTAACAGATTGTGTGAAATGGACCAAGGGTGCCAGATTAACAGATTGTGTGAAATGGACCAAGGGTGCCAGATTAACAGATTGTGTGAAATGGACCAAGGGTGTCAGTTAAAGCAAGGCGACGTGTGTAGTTCTGTTCTATTTTCATCATTCGTAAATGAACTTAATAATAATAATAATAATAATAATAATAATAATAATAATAATAATAATAATGCGTATTTGTATAGCGCCTATTCTCAGTACGGGTTCTAAGCGCGTTACAAAACATATTTACATTGATTAAAAAGAAAACATTACACAATAACTGTTAAACAAGAAAACAAACAACCAAGTAACCAGCACGAAGTAGCCTTGCACACCACACCCACACCCACACCCACCCCCACACCACACAACACACAACACCACACACACTGTCAGGACACACACGCGCACACGCAATTGCACACACAGACAGACGCACGAACACACACACGCACATACACACAGTCACACGCGCATACCCACCAACCCAGACACACACACACGCGCGCAAACTTGCCTTATAAATTATTGATAAATGTAAAAATGGTGTATCATTTTGATTTAATTGAGCTTTTCATATTATTATTTGCGGATGATATTGTTTTGTTATCTATATCAGCAATAGGGTTACAGCGACAGTTAAATAGTTTACATGTAGCTGCAATGAGACTTCACTTAAAATTAAATATGGAAAGAAACTGAACATAATTGTTTTCCGCAAAGGTGGTTATTTAGCCAGACACGAGCATTGGACTTATGGAAATCAAACTGTAAAAGTAGTGAATGCATATACATATCTGGGTGTGCTATTTTCAACAAGACTTAGCTTTACATCTGCATGTGAAGATCTAGTTAATAGGGGGAAAGGGCAGTCCTCGTTATACTTCATGTTTTGTACAAACTGGATTGTAGTTCATTTAATGTGTTTAAGAAATTATTTGATCACACGTTCAATCATTTTTACAACATGGGGCTAAAATTTGGGCTTTTCAAAACAGGAATATAATAGAAAACAATATACTTGTTTGCTTTAAAGCGTTTTTTAAATGTTGATAGTCGCACTCCAAATGATTTAGTGTACGGTGAACTGGGTAGATACCCAATACACCTAAACTATTATATACCAATCTCCAAGTAGTGCCACAGAGGCCTGCCAGCCGTGAGATATAAAACAATATCCAGAGATATCATTTGCATATATTAACCCATAGGCTTAGTGTAAATTCGCGTGTAAGAATACACTGTTGCTATTAGAAACTTGACGTCACAGTTATATATCTCACGGCTTGCAACGGCGAGCTGTTCCTACCACACCCAGAATTTGACAAGCTGTGCAGTGTTACCCCTAGGATTCATTCAGCGCTGACGACAACATTTAATGCTAATACACAACGAAGATTCATGGTTTGAATGAATCAACAGTACCAGATGTCACATATCTACACAAACCATTATGTGCGTGCCACTTCAAACGTCTAGCCGTGGATCTAGGCCTAGGCTACTCAACTCCATGACAGCGTCGATATTAGCAGACGATTCGAGCTATGCAATTTTGTCACAGGGAGAGTCCATGTTGATAATGTAGACGCAGTACTGTCTCAAAACAGCTCGAATTCATCTTCAGTCCGGAAATAAAAATGAGCCCACTGAACCTGTGCGAAGAGCTATATTACCGCACCTTCGTTCAAAAGAAGAACAAAAAGAAGCGTGATTTCGGGGCCTGTGATCGTTCTTGTCAAAGCTGACTCCCCGCTTTTTCACGGTGTGTTGAAATTGACTCGCTCTCGTTAAGTGTGTAGCCTACGTTTTATTGTTGGTGTTTACAAGTTAAAATAACAGCAATTGTCGTTAGTGTTTCAGTTCGTTGCTTCTGTTTGTGTTGATGTTTTGTTACCACATCTTATGAAGTACATTTGAGTTAACATTTTCTATTTTGTTGAACTATATTCTTTGCGCAAGAATGCGTGTTACAGTGTGTGTGCTGCGACAACTGGTGTGAAAAATGGATGCGTTTTCATTTCGCTGCAGATCTGAACCTGTTTCTTTTTCTTGCTTTTCTGTTGATGCACATCGGTATAATATCCGTTATTAGGATTTGGGAGTTAGATATTGCTTTTATCCTATCTCTAGAGCCTTGCTGTTGATCATGCTCAGTCTCCGACTTCGTGTGATAAACAGCAAGCCTCTCGAGATAGGATAAAAGCAATATCTAACTCCCAAATCATAATAACTGATAATGTTAAGACATGTTAGCGCATATAAAATGTATTACAATCTAGATGTAAATGGAAGACTAACTTGGGTAACACATGTTCGTAAATGTCTGAATTCTTTCTGTTTTGGATTTGTATGGGATAATCAAGGTGTTGGAAATGTTTCAGTCTTTATCAAATGTTTCAAACGACGTATCATAGATTGTAAATGGCAAGATTGGCATGATCATATTCACACCAGTGATCGCTTCATTGAATATTGAACTTACTCAGTTTCCGTGAAATGCTGAAGTGTCTGTGTGTATGCGCGCGCGCGCGCGCGCGCGCGCGCATTGTGTGTGTGTCTGTGTGTGTGTGTGTTTCTGTATGTTGTGTACCCTTTTCAAGAGATGCGTTTTTGTTCATTTGTATATATATTATGTAGCTTTCTATATTCTACTCATATTAAATGTATGTACGTTCGTCATGTTCTGATTGTATAAGATAATGTATATTCTATGTTGTATTTGTATTAAATATGTAAAGCGCTTAGAGCCCTAAATCAGAGAATAGGCGCTATATAAATAATCGTTATTATTATTATTATAACTGTTTTCATTTGTGTCTATTTCAATTATAGCCACCAATTCCAATTCACCATTGTTCATATTTTGTTCACGTCTGATTGTAATCCATTGTTCTGTTTTTCAATTAATTCATGAGGTCATTTTTGTCATTTTTAAACAATTTGCTTGACGTGATTGTTGTTGATTTTTTTTGTTAATCTCAAATGTTCTTCGCTTGATGCATGGCGTGAGTGTGTGAGTGAGAGGGCATGGTGCAAAGAAGCTATTGTAGCTTATCCATTTTACCCTCAATAAAACATTCGTATTATCTCTCCCCCCCCCCCCCCCCCCTCTCTCTCTCTCTCTCTCTCTCTCTCTCTCTCTCTCTCTCTCTCTCTCTCTCTCTCTCTCTCTCTCTCTCTGTTTCTCTCTCTCTCTCCATTGGTATTGAAGCACACATATTACCAGGCTTGTTTCTATTTATTTATTATTTATATGCATTCTTGTTTACGTAAGCTTCGTTGTAAAGCGGCGCGGGACAAACCCCCTGTAGCCAGGTTCGAAATCGGGTTTACTTGACACGAGGCGAACGCGCTCCACTCGGGTATTTTTCCCTCGGTTATTTCCGTTTTTTAATGGACTGTAGTCCTCCGTCGCTACCCGTGGTTGTGGGCTATTGGTATCGGTTTGAACTCTTTCCTCTTGTTCGATTCTTTGCAATCATTTTCGCGGCACAGAATCACTTTAAAGTTTCTGCGATGGTCTGTCGCCCGAAACCACCCGTTTGAGTAATACAGTAAAATGCTGAACAGAATCGTAGTGGAGACACCCACATGTAATGCAGTAAAATGATGAACAGAATCGTAGTGGAGACACCCACATGTAATGCAGTAAAATGATGAACAGAATCGTAGTGGAGACACCCACATGTAATGCAGTAACATGCTGAACAGAATCGTAGTGGAGACACCCACATGTAATGCAGTAAAATGCTGAACAGAATCGTAGTGGAGACACCCACATGTAATGCAGTAAAATGATGAACAGAATCGTAGTGGAGACACCCACATGTAATGCAGTAACATGCTGAACAGAATCGTAGTGGAGACACCCACAGTATTTTTGCATGGAAAATTGTATTCACGGAGAAGAAACATTATGGCGCTCGCGGGAAAGGGATGGGGTTAGGATCAGCCTAAGGTTGTTTTCATTAAAACAAAACATTGAAAGAAGCAGACTTTGAGAATGAGGGTCGTAAACATGAGAGAGTGTGGGGGTGGGGTGGGGGTGGGGGTGGGGGGTCTAAGGCATAACGTAGCCACACAGTTGTAGCGGGTTAGGGTATTGAACAAATGACATTAATGCGGTGATGGAAATGTCGCCTGCCTTGACATCACTCTTCCTAGTTCTCAGAAACCTTGCGGCCTGTTTCCACTCATGTTTTTGTCTGTCTTTTTGTAATATATATATATATATCAACTTGTACTAAAACATAACAGGGTTTGGGCAAATATGCAGATTACCAGCCCCTCCTCCATTTATTATGAGGTGTCATTAGGTACTTTATAGTCACAGATGCGTCTCTGTGAAATTCGGGTTGCTCCCACATTACACAATAACTGTTAAACAAGAAAACAATCAACCAAGTAACCAGCACGAAGTAGCCTTGCACACCCACACCCACACCCACACCCACAACACACCACCACACACTGTCAGGACACACACGCGCACACGCAATTGCACACACAGACAGACGCACGAACACACACACGCACATACACACAGTCACACGCGCATACCCACCAACCCAGACACACACACACGCGCGCAAACTTGCCTTATAAATTATTGATAAATGTAAAAATGGTGTATCATTTTGATTTAATTGAGCTTTTCATATTATTATTTGCGGATGATATTGTTTTGTTATCTATATCAGCAATAGGGTTACAGCGACAGTTAAATAGTTTACATGTAGCTGCAATGAGACTTCACTTAAAATTAAATATGGAAAGAAACTGAACATAATTGTTTTCCGCAAAGGTGGTTATTTAGCCAGACACGAGCATTGGACTTATGGAAATCAAACTGTAAAAGTAGTGAATGCATATACATATCTGGGTGTGCTATTTTCAACAAGACTTAGCTTTACATCTGCATGTGAAGATCTAGTTAATAGGGGGAAAGGGCAGTCCTCGTTATACTTCAGGTTTTGTACAAACTGGATTGTAGTTCATTTAATGTGTTTAAGAAATTATTTGATCACACGTTCAATCATTTTTACAACATGGGGCTAAAATTTGGGCTTTTCAAAACAGGAATATAATAGAAAACAATATATTTGTTTGCTTTAAAGCGTTTTTTAAATGTTGATAGTCGCACTCCAAATGATTTAGTGTACGGTGAACTGGGTAGATACCCAATACACCTAAACTATTATATACCGATCTCCAAGTAGTGCCACAGAGGCCTGCCAGCCGTGAGATATAAAACAATATCCAGAGATATCATTTGCATATATTAACCCATAGGCTTAGTGTAAATTCGCGTGTAAGAATACACTGTTGCTATTAGAAACTTGACGTCACAGTTATATATCTCACGGCTTGCAACGGCGAGCTGTTCCTACCACACCCAGAATTTGACAAGCTGTGCAGTGTTACCCCTAGGATTCATTCAGCGCTGACAACAACATGTAATGTTAATACACAACGAAGATTCATGGTTTGAATGAATCAACAGTACCAGATGTCACATATCTACACAAACCATTATGTGCGTGCCACTTCAAACGTCTAGCCGTGGATCTAGGCCTAGGCTACTCAACTCCATGACAGCGTCGATATTAGCAGACGATTCGAGCTATGCAATTTTGTCACAGGGAGAGTCCATGTTGATAATGTAGACGCAGTACTGTCTCAAAACAGCTCGAATTCATCTTCAGTCCGGAAATAAAAATGAGCCCACTGAACCTGTGCGAAGAGCTATATTACCGCACCTTCGTTCAAAAGAAGAACAAAAAGAAGCGTGATTTCGGGGCCTGTGATCGTTCTTGTCAAAGCTGACTCCCCGCTTTTTCACGGTGTGTTGAAATTGACTCGCTCTCGTTGAGTGTGTAGCCTACGTTTTATTGTTGGTGTTTACAAGTTAAAATAACAGCAATTGTCGTTAGTGTTTCAGTTCGTTGCTTCTGTTTGTGTTGATGTTTTGTTACCACATCTTATGAAGTACATTTGAGTTAACATTTTCTATTTTGTTGAACTATATTCTTTGCGCAAGAATGCGTGTTACAGTGTGTGTGCTGCGACAACTGGTGTGAAAAATGGATGCGTTTTCATTTCGCTGCAGATCTGAACCTGTTTCTTTTTCTTGCTTTTCTGTTGATGCACATCGGTATATATCCGTTATTAGGATTTGGGAGTTAGATATTGCTTTTATCCTATCTCTCGAGCCTTGCTGTTGATCATGCTCAGTCTCCGACTTCGTGTGATAAACAGCAAGCCTCTCGAGATAGGATAAAAGCAATATCTAACTCCCAAATCATAATAACTGATAATGTTAAGACATGTTAGCGCATATAAAATGTTATACAATCTAGATGCAACGATATCTCTTCCAGAAACTCTTACAGTTGGCAATGCTTGTGTTCAGTTTTCTAAGTCAGCAAAGAATCTCGGAGTTACCCTCGATTCAAATCTTACAATGCATAAACAGGTTATTAATCTCATACGTTCCATCAATTACGAGCTCAGACGAATCAGTGCTGTTCGACACTTTCTGTCTGTTGCAGCCACGAAAACTCTTATTTCTGCCTTTATTCTTTCCCGCATTGACTATTGCAACTCTCTTCTCTGTGGCTGTCCTAAGTATCTCCTGCAACGTGTTCAAAAACTGCAAAACAGTGCAGCACGCCTCACTCTCAAGATCCCACGTTCTGATCATATAACACCTCATCTTCATAACTTGCACTGGCTTCCAGTAGAGGCTAGAATCAAGTATAAAATAGCTTGCCTTTGTTTCGGTGCTGTTCACTCCTCTGGTCCCGTCTATCTCTCCGAACTAGTAACTGTCTACTTACCTGCTCGCTCCCTACGTTCTTCCTCTGACTGCTGCACACTCAAGGTTCCTCGGGTCCACACGAAATCGTTTGGTGAACGATCCTTCTACTATTTAGCACCTCACTTATGGAATTCCCTCCCACAACATGTTCGCTCATCTGACTCTATTTCCGCCTTTCGCTCTGCCCTTAAAACTCACTTGTTTCGGACATATTATGATTGATTAGTGTTTGTGTGTGAGGTGTGTGTGTGTGTGTGTGTGTGTGTGTGTAGGGGGGGGGGGGGGGGGGTCCGTTTTATTGCAGAAATCTTGTAAAAAATGTATTTACAATTGTTTTATTATTCGTATTTTGTATGTAGAATGTCTACGTCTTGTAAACTTTAAATGCTTGTAAATGAGGTAGAAGGGTATTTTTGTTTTTGCAAAATTTGTCTATTATAATTAGTCATGTAATTGATATGTCGATGGCAGTATGATTTTATTTCAAGTTGCAGTATTGTATTCAAACTTGATTGGGAATGTGAATGTGGTCTCTATGTTTCTTCTTAGAATGTTCATGTTGTAACTATTTTACTTGTATAATTAATTGTGTGCGAGTGTGCGTGTGCGCATGCATGTATGTGTGTGTGTGTGTGTGTGTGTGTGTGTGTGTGTGTGTGTGTGTGTGTGTGTGTGTGTGTGTGAGTAAGGAAGTAAGAGAACGTTGTGTGTAGGCATCGTGCTTATTTTACTTTCTAATGATTAATTATTTGTTTGCCTTTAAATTTAATGTTCTTGTTATCAATGTAAAGCGCACTGAGCTCATGTGAGAAAGAGCGCTATATAAATTCCCATTATTATTATTATTATTAGATGTAAATGGAAGACTAACTTGGGTAACACATGTTCGTAAATGTCTGAATTCTTTCTGTTTTGGATTTGTATGGGATAATCAAGGTGTTGGAAATGTTTCAGTCTTTATCAAATGTTTCAAACGACGTATCATAGATTGTAAATGGCAAGATTGGCATGATCATATTCACACCAGTGATCGCTTCATTGAATATTGAACTTACTCAGTTTCCGTGAAATGCTGAAGTGTCTGTGTGTATGCGCGCGCGCGCGCGCGCGCGTGTGTGTGTCTGTGTGTGTGTGTTTCTGTATGTTGTGTACCCTTTTCAAGAGATGCGTTTTTGTTCATTTGTATATATATTATGTAGCTTTCTATATTCTACTCATATAAAATGTATGTACGTTCGTCATGTTCTGATTGTATAAGATAATGTATATTCTATGTTGCATTTGTATTAAATATGTAAAGCGCTTAGAGCCCTAAATCAGAGAATAGGCGCTATATAAATAATCGTTATTATTATTATTATAACTGTTTTCATTTGTGTCTATTTCAATTATAGCCACCAATTCCAATTCACCATTGTTCATATTTTGTTCACGTCTGATTGTAATCCATTGTTCTGTTTTTCAATTAATTCATGAGGTCATTTTTGTCATTTTTAAACAATTTGCTTGACGTGATTGTTGTTGATTTTTTTTGTTAATCTCAAATGTTCTTCGCTTGATGCATGGCGTGAGTGTGTGAGTGAGAGGGCATGGTGCAAAGAAGCTATTGTAGCTTATCCATTTTACCCTCAATAAAACATTCGTATTATCTCTCCCCCCCCCCCCCCCCCCTCTCTCTCTCTCTCTCTCTCTCTCTCTCTCTCTCTCTCTCTCTCTCTCTCTCTCTCTCTCTCTCTCTGTTTCTCTCTCTCTCTCTCCATTGGTATTGAAGCACACATATTACCAGGCTTGTTTCTATTTATTTATTATTTATATGCATTCTTGTTTACGTAAGCTTCGTTGTAAAGCGGCGCGGGACAAACCCCCTGTAGCCAGGTTCGAAATCGGGTTTACTTGACACGAGGCGAACGCGCTCCACTCGGGTATTTTTCCCTCGGTTATTTCCGTTTTTTAATGGACTGTAGTCCTCCGTCGCTACCCGTGGTTGTGGGCTATTGGTATCGGTTTGAACTCTTTCCTCTTGTTCGATTCTTTGCAATCATTTTCGCGGCACAGAATCACTTTAAAGTTTCTGCGATGGTCTGTCGCCCGAAACCACCCGTTTGAGTAATACAGTAAAATGCTGAACAGAATCGTAGTGGAGACACCCACATGTAATGCAGTAAAATGCTGAACAGAATCGTAGTGGAGACACCCACATGTAATGCAGTAAAATGCTGAACAGAATCGTAGTGGAGACACCCACATGTAATGCAGTAACATGCTGAACAGAATCGTAGTGGAGACACCCACATGTAATGCAGTAAAATGATGAACAGAATCGTAGTGGAGACACCCACATGTAATGCAGTAACATGCTGAACAGAATCGTAGTGGAGACACCCACATGTAATGCAGTAAAATGCTGAACAGAATCGTAGTGGAGACACCCACATGTAATGCAGTAAAATGATGAACAGAATCGTAGTGGAGACACCCACATGTAATGCAGTAACATGCTGAACAGAATCGTAGTGGAGACACCCACAGTATTTTTGCATGGAAAATTGTATTCACGGAGAAGAAACATTATGGCGCTCGCGGGAAAGGGATGGGGTTAGGATCAGCCTAAGGTTGTTTTCATTAAAACAAAACATGAAAGAAGCAGACTTTGAGAATGAGGGTCGTAAACATGAGAGAGTGTGTGGGGGTGGGGTGGGGGTGGGGGTGGGGGGTCTAAGGCATAACGTAGCCACACAGTTGTAGCGGGTTAGGGTATTGAACAAGTGACATTAATGCGGTGATGGAAATGTCGCCTGCCTTGACATCACTCTTCCTAGTTCTCAGAAACCTTGCGGCCTGTTTCCACTCATGTTTTTGTCTGTCTTTTTGTAATATATATATATATATATCAACTTGTACTAAAACATAACAGGGTTTGGGCAAATATGCAGATTACCAGCCCCTCCTCCATTTATTATGAGGTGTCATTAGGTACTTTATAGTCACAGATGCGTCTCTGTGAAATTCGGGTTGCTCCCACATTACACAATAACTGTTAAACAAGAAAACAAACAACCAAGTAACCAGCACGAAGTAGCCTTGCACACCCACACCACACACCCACACCCACACCCACACCCACAACACACCACCACACACTGTCAGGACACACACGCGCACACGCAATTGCACACACAGACAGACGCACGAACACACACACGCACATACACACAGTCACACGCGCATACCCACCAACCCAGACACACACACACGCGCGCAAACTTGCCTTATAAATTATTGATAAATGTAAAAATGGTGTATCATTTTGATTTAATTGAGCTTTTCATATTATTATTTGCGGATGATATTGTTTTGTTATCTATATCAGCAATAGGGTTACAGCGACAGTTAAATAGTTTATATGTAGCTGCAATGAGACTTCAGTTAAAATTAAATATGGAAAGAAACTGAACATAATTGTTTTCCGCAAAGGTGGTTATTTATCCAGACACGAGCATTGGACTTATGGAAATCAAACTGTAAAAGTAGTGAATGCATATACATATCTGGGTGTGCTATTTTCAACAAGACTTAGCTTTACATCTGCATGTGAAGATCTAGTTAATAGGGGGAAAGGGCAGTCCTCGTTATACTTCATGTTTTGTACAAACTGGATTGTAGTTCATTTAATGTGTTTAAGAAATTATTTGATCACACGTTCAATCATTTTTACAACATGGGGCTAAAATTTGGGCTTTTCAAAACAGGAATATAATAGAAAACAATATACTTGTTTGCTTTAAAGCGTTTTTTAAATGTTGATAGTCGCACTCCAAATGATTTAGTGTACGGTGAACTGGGTAGATACCCAATACACCTAAACTATTATATACCAATCTCCAAGTAGTGCCACAGAGGCCTGCCAGCCGTGAGATATAAAACAATATCCAGAGATATCATTTGCATATATTAACCCATAGGCTTAGTGTAAATTCGCGTGTAAGAATACACTGTTGCTATTAGAAACTTGACGTCACAGTTATATATCTCACGGCTTGCAACGCGAGCTGTTCCTACCACACCCAGAATTTGACAAGCTGTGCAGTGTTACCCCTAGGATTCATTCAGCGCTGACGACAACATTTAATGCTAGTACACAACGAAGATTCATGGTTTGAATGAATCAACAGTACCAGATGTCACATATCTACACAAACCATTATGTGCGTGCCACTTCAAACGTCTAGCCGTGGATCTAGGCCTAGGCTACTCAACTCCATGACCGCGTCGATATTAGCAGACGATTCGAGCTATGCAATTTTGTCACAGGGAGAGTCCATGTTGATAATGTAGACGCAGTACTGTCTCAAAACAGCTCGAATTCATCTTCAGTCCGGAAATAAAAATGAGCCCACTGAACCTGTGCGAAGAGCTACCGCACCTTCGTTAAAAAGAAGAACAAAAAGAAGCGTGATTTCGGGGCCTGTGATCGTTCTTGTCAAAGCTGACTCCCCGCTTTTTCACGGTGTGTTGAAATTGACTCGCTCTCGTTGAGTGTGTAGCCTACGTTTTATTGTTGGTGTTTACGGGTTAAAATAACAGCAATTGTCGTTAGTGTTTCAGTTCGTTGCTTCTGTTTGTGTTTATGTTTTGTTACCACATCTTATGAAGTACATTTGAGTTAACATTTTCTATTTTGTTGAACTATATTCTTTGCGCAAGAATGCGTGTTACAGTGTGTGTGCTGCGACAACTGGTGTGAAAAATGGATGCGTTTTCATTTCGCTGCAGATCTGAACCTGTTTCTTTTTCTTGCTTTTCTGTTGATGCACATCGGTATAATATCCGTTATTAGGATTTGGGAGTTAGATATTGCTTTTATCCTATCTCTCGAGCCTTGCTGTTGATCATGCTCAGTCTCCGACTTCGTGTGATAAACAGCAAGCCTCTCGAGATAGGATAAAAGCAATATCTAACTCCCAAATCATAATAACTGATAATGTTAAGACATGTTAGCGCATATAAAATGTTATACAATCTAGATGTAAATGGAAGACTAACTTGGGTAACACATGTTCGTAAATGTCTGAATTCTTTCTGTTTTGGATTTGTATGGGATAATCAAGGTGTTGGAAATGTTTCAGTCTTTATCAAATGTTTCAAACGACGTATCATAGATTGTAAATGGCAAGATTGGCATGATCATATTCACACCAGTGATCGCTTCATTGAATATTGAACTTACTCAGTTTCCGTGAAATGCTGAAGTGTCTGTGTGTATGCGCGCGCGCGCGCGCGCGCGCGTGCGCGCGTGTGTGTGTCTGTGTGTGTGTGTTTCTGTATGTTGTGTACCCTTTTCAAGAGATGCGTTTTTGTTCATTTGTATATATATTATGTAGCTTTCTATATTCTACTCATATAAAATGTATGTACGTTCGTCATGTTCTGATTGTATAAGATAATGTATATTCTATGTTGCATTTGTATGAAATATATAATGCGCTTAGAGCCCTAAATCAGAGAATAGGCGCTATATAAATAATCGTTATTATTATTATTATAACTGTTTTCATTTGTGTCTATTTCAATTATAGCCACCAATTCCAATTCACCATTGTTCATATTTTGTTCACGTCTGATTGTAATCCATTGTTCTGTTTTTCAATTAATTCATGAGGTCATTTTTGTCATTTTTAAACAATTTGCTTGACGTGATTGTTGTTGATTTTTTTGTTAATCTCAAATGTTCTTCGCTTGATGCATGGCGTGAGTGTGTGAGTGAGAGGGCATGGTGCAAAGAAGCTATTGTAGCTTATCCATTTTACCCTCAATAAAACATTCGTATTATCTCTCCCCCCCCCCCCTCTCTCTCTCTCTCTCTCTCTCTCTCTCTCTCTCTCTCTCTCTCTCTCTCTCTCTCTCTCTCTCTCTCTCTCTCTCTCTGTTTCTCTCTCTCTCTCCATTGGTATTGAAGCACACATATTACCAGGCTTGTTTCTATTTATTTATTATTTATATGCATTCTTGTTTACGTAAGCTTCGTTGTAAAGCGGCGCGGGACAAACCCCCTGTAGCCAGGTTCGAAATCGGGTTTACTTGACACGAGGCGAACGCGCTCCACTCGGGTATTTTTCCCTCGGTTATTTCCGTTTTTTAATGGACTGTAGTCCTCCGTCGCTACCCGTGGTTGTGGGCTATTGGTATCGGTTTGAACTCTTTCCTCTTGTTCGATTCTTTGCAATCATTTTCGCGGCACAGAATCACTTTAAAGTTTCTGCGATGGTCTGTCGCCCGAAACCACCCGTTTGAGTAATACAGTAAAATGCTGAACAGAATCGTAGTGGAGACACCCACATGTAATGCAGTAAAATGCTGAACAGAATCGTAGTGGAGACACCCACATGTAATGCAGTAAAATGCTGAACAGAATCGTAGTGGAGACACCCACATGTAATGCAGTAACATGCTGAACAGAATCGTAGTGGAGACACCCACATGTAATGCAGTAAAATGCTGAACAGAATCGTAGTGGAGACACCCACATGTAATGCAGTAAAATGATGAACAGAATCGTAGTGGAGACACCCACATGTAATGCAGTAACATGCTGAACAGAATCGTAGTGGAGACACCCACAGTATTTTTGCATGGAAAATTGTATTCACGGAGAAGAAACATTATGGCGCTCGCGGGAAAGGGATGGGGTTAGGATCAGCCTAAGGTTGTTTTCATTAAAACAAAACATTGAAAGAAGCAGACTTTGAGAATGAGGGTCGTAAACATGAGAGAGTGTGGGGGTGGGGTGGGGGTGGGGGTGGGGGGTCTAAGGCATAACGTAGCCACACAGTTGTAGCGGGTTAGGGTATTGAACAAATGACATTAATGCGGTGATGGAAATGTCGCCTGCCTTGACATCACTCTTCCTAGTTCTCAGAAACCTTGCGGCCTGTTTCCACTCATGTTTTTGTCTGTCTTTTTGTAATATATATATATATATATCAACTTGTACTAAAACATAACAGGGTTTGGGCAAATATGCAGATTACCAGCCCCTCCTCCATTTATTATGAGGTGTCATTAGGTACTTTATAGTCACAGATGCGTCTCTGTGAAATTCGGGTTGCTCCCACCTGGAGAGCGCGTCACAGCCAGAGGCGCGACACCCATTTTTTATTTTTGCATGTGATTTTTGTGTGACTGATGAGGAAGGAAAGGGGGGGGAGGTAAATGTTGACCAAATGACAACTTGTTCGTTGCCACTGGGTTTAGCGTGTGCTAAGTGCATGGGCACACGGGACCTCGGTTTATCGTCTCATCCGAAAGACTCCACGTTCAGACCGTAAGGCCTAGTGCAAAATGAGAGGACAAATCCCCTGTACCCAGGTTCGAACTCGGGTTTACTTGACACGAGGCGAACGCGCTACCACTCGTTTTTTTCTCTTGGTTCTTTCCGTTTTTTCCAGTCTTGCCTTTCTTGCTGCAGATCGAGCAATTACACCTCTATCGTTTAGTCTATTATCGTTGATTGTCATTCATTTAAGCAATTACACCTCTATCGTTTTGTATATTTAACGATCATTGTCATTCATTTAAGCAACTACACCTCTATCGTTTAGTCTATTTAACGTTCATTGTCATTCATTTAAACAACTACACCTCTATCGTTTAGTATATTTAACGTTCATTGTCATTCATTTAAACAACTACACCTCTATCGTTTAGTCTATTTAACGTTCATTGTCATTCATTTAAACAATTACACCTCTATCGTGTTGTATATTTAACGATCATTGTCATTCATTTAAACAATTACACCTCTATCGTTTAGTCTATTTAACGTTCATTGTCATTCATTTAAACAACTACACCTCTATCGTTTAGTCTATTTAACGTTCATTGTCATTCATTTAAACAATTACACCTCTATCGTTTAGTATATTTAACGTTCATTGTCATTCATTTAAACAACTACACCTCTATCGTTTAGTCTATTTAACGTTCATTGTCATTCATTTAAACAATTACACCTCTATCGTTTAGTCTGTTTAACGTTCATTGTCATTCATTTAAACAATTACACCTCTATCGTTTAGTCTGTTTAACGTTCATTGTCATTCATTTAAACAATTACACCTCTATCGTTTAGTCTGTTTAACGTTCATTGTCATTC
>CM065697.1:52540521-52548021 GCA_017654935.2 Phymorhynchus buccinoides
GGAAGAGAGAATATTGATCAAGAGAGAGATTCATTCAAGAGGAGATACAGAGAGAGGACGAGGAGCTGGAGCGATTAGGAGAGTGAGAGGAGAGAGAGCGAGAGAGAGGCTGTGGGAGAGTGAGTCTCTAGATGGTCTTGAATCCTGAGAGAGAGAGAACGGGAGATGAGGATGTATGAGACGAGAGCAGGGAGAGAGGATCAAGACGGAGATGAGATTGGAGAGGAGATCGAGATGAGGGAAGAGGAGTGGAGATGACTTCGCGAGAGGGGGGGCGAGTTTGTCGTGGCGTAGAGATCGAGGAGAGGGATGAGAGACTGAGCCTCGCTGTCGTGTCTTGCACCGAGAGAGAGCGAGTGTGGAGAGAGAGAAAGAGAGGTATCAGAGAGGAGAGAGAAGGGAAACGATGTCGAGATGAGAGATGGAGAGAGGGATAGAGAGAGGAGAGAGGAGAGGAGAGAGGGAGGGAGAGAAGGATGAGAGTAGATAGACGAGAGAGGAGATGAACGAGAGAGAGAGAGAGAGAGGAGGAGCCGATACGAGATTTGCGAGAGATGAGTGATGAGATGAGATGAGCACGAGGGGACTTGCGATCGAGAGAGAGAGAGAGAGAGGAGAGGAGAGATTAGAGAGAGCAGAGGCGAGAGGCCAGAGAGAGAGGAGAGAGACGAGAGAGAGATGAGGAGAGAGGGAGGAGAAGAGAGAGGGGAAGAGAGAGACATTTGAGAGAGATAGACACAGAGAGAGAAAGGAGAAAGAGACAGAACACTGAGGAGAGACAGCAACACAGATAGCGAGGAGAGAGGGAGAGAGAGTCGAGGGAGTTTCTAAAGAGAGGGATAGAGAGAGGGGTCTACTCTCTCTCGAGAGAGAGGGTCCAGGGAGAGAGAGAGAGAGGATGGAGAGAGGGGACCCAGACACAGAGAGAGAGAGAAGAGCAGAGAGGGGAGAGATAGAGACAGAGAGATATCACCACCCATCGAGGACAGAGGAGAGAGAGACGGAATGAGAGAGACAGAGAGAAGAGAGAGAGAGAGAGAGGAGAGGAGAAGAGAGATCTAGAGAGAGCACGGAGGAGTGAGATAGAGAGAGAGCGGGAGGAGAAGATTGAGAGGTGGAGGAAGAGAGACGAGAGAGATGAGACGAGAGAGGAGGGAGAGAAGGAGAGAGAAGGGATTGGAGGGAAGAGGAGAGGAGAGAGAAGAGACGAGACGAGAGCAGGAGAGAGAGATTGGGAGAGAATGAGATGAGTGAGAGAGAGAGAGGGGGGAAGAGAGAGGTGGGAACGAGGTGAGGGATAGACGGAGGTGGAGATGGATGAGAGAGGGAGAGAGACGGAAAGAGAGAGAGAGAGAGAGGATGAGAGATAGAGCAGCCATGGCTTAATGAAAGGAAAACCGTTAGTAAAAACCGTAATATAGAGAGAGACCTGTAGTCACCAACCCAACACAATTTCCACCCTGCATAATCTGTTCCTTGTCACTATGTCTCTGTATCTATATACCCCCCAGCCCCACCCCCTCAGTCACCTCTAATCCTCTCTCTCGTCCTCTTAGCAGAGAGAGTTCTTCCTCTCGAGAGTCTTTTTCCTTCAGATTCTTAAGAGAGAAGAAATGAGAGGATAAAAGGCACGTGCATGAGTAACTCAAGTCCGTGTCGTCTGGTGACTTCTTTATTCACCAGGACAACAGGGAGGCCGGCGACGAGAGTAGAGCTCAGAGACAAGATAGGCCCAGAGAATGTCCCTGTGTCCACCTATATTGACACCTAGACCAGACTTCCCCTACCTCTTCAGAGCCACTGTCACCCGCAGATGGCTCAGAGAGAGAGCTATGCCTGTCGGTATCCCATTGTCCTCTTCTAGAGAGCGAGCATTTCCCCATCTCTCTCTCTCTCCTCTCTACTCTCTCTCTCTCTCTCTCTCTCTCTCTCTCTCTCTCTCTCTTTCTCCTTCTCTCTCTCTCTCCTCTCTCTCTCTTTCTCTCTTTCTCTCTCTAGCTCTCTCTCTCTCTCTCTCTCTCTCTCTCTCTGTGTCTCTCTCTCTCTCTCTCTCTCTCTCTCTTCTCTCTCTCGCTCTCTCACTCTCTATAGAGTCTCTCTCTCTCTTTTCTCTCTGAGTCTCCTCTCTCTCATCTCTCTCTCTCTCTCTGTATGTATGGTTTCCCATTGTTGTGTGTTGTGTTTGTTGTTGTGTTTGAGTGTGCTGTGTTCTTAGTGTGTTGTGTCGTGTTCCCGTTGTGTGGTCCGTGTGAGTGTGTGTGTGTTGTTCTAGAGACATGTCAGTGGTATGAGAGTTCTTTCCTGCACGCATGCATGCAGCCCATGTTGTTTATAAAAAACACACACACAAAACAAGAGGCATGTGCCGTATCACGTTTTATAATTCTAAATTTTGTCAAGCCTACCTCTGATATCACCTGCTTGGATATCACTTGCTTCTGATACTCCCTTCGTGTTGAGTTTAGTTTGATAATTATGTTTTATAGTATAGCTTTGCTACGATCTGTGCTCTGTTTGTCTGCTCTGTGCATCAAAGACAGATAGATTGGGAAGGAGAATAGGCTTTGGGGGGAAAAGCTTTAAGTTTCATGCTTCAAGTTTCCAACTCCCTCTCTCTCTATCTGTCTGTCTGCCTGTCTCTCTGCCACCCTGCTTCTCTCTGTTGTCTCAGTACAGACCCTATGTTTCTTTGTCTCTGTCTGTGTCTCTGTCTCTCTCTCTGTGTCGCTCTCTCTTTCTCCACCCCCCCCCCCCACGACCCCCCCCCCCCAGACCCCTGGGTTCTCCCCCCCCCCCACTCTCATCTCTCTCCTCTCTCTGTCCCTCAGTCTCTCTCCTCTCTCGTCTTGCGACTCTCTCAGCTCATCCTCTCTCTCTTCACGAGTCTCTCTCCATCCCTCTCTCTCTCTCTCACTCCCTCGCTCTCTCTATCGTCTCTCTCTATCTCTCTTCTACTCCCGCTCTCTCTCTCTCTCTCTCTCGACTCTCTTCTACTCTCATCTCGATCTCTCTCTCATCGAGACTCTCAGCTCTCTCTCTCTCTATCTCTCTCTCTCTCACTCTCTCTCTCTCTCTCTCTCTCTCTCTCTCTCTCTCTCTCTCTCCATTCTACTCTCTCACTCTCTCTCTCTCTCTCTCTCTCTCTCTCTCTCTCTCTCTCTCTCTCTCAGCGCACTCTCTCTCTCTCTCAATCTCTCTAACTCTCTCTCTCTTTCTCTCGATCTAGTCACTTTCTCTCACTCTCTTCTCTCTCTCTTCTCTCTCTCTCTATGAAGAGGACTCTCTACTTCCTCTCTCTCTCTCTCTCTCTCTCTCTCTCTCTCTCGATCATTCTCGAGAGAGAGAGAGAGCGACACTCAGCAGAGGGAGGGTGAGAGAGAGGAAAGCAGAGCTCTCTGAGAGAGAGTGGTGGAAAGGGGTCTAGAGAGATCTCTTCTCTCTCTCTATCTTTCTCTCTCTCTCTCTCTCTCTCTCTCTCTCTCTCTTCTCTCTCTCTCTCTCTCTCTAGGAGAGACTCTCTGGCGCACGCGTTTTTCTCTTTTTCATCCCCAGTTGCTGTCCGGGATAGTTACCAAGATTTATCTCCTTTTTGTCCATGAAACTGAAGTAGGTGGCTTACTTCCCTTTACCTCTGAACGAAGTAGGAATACGAATACGAATACGACAGACTAGGTGGTGAAGTAGAAAGCTGTAGTGACAGGGGAACAGAAAGGGGGGGCACTCTTACTGGCTGGAAGTTGTGAGATATTCTGATCACAGAACGGCAATCTATGCCACACATTATTACACTGCGAGACTGTCTCTCTGTCTATTTATGTATCTCTCTCTCTCACCCCCCTCTGTCTGTCTGTCTGTCTGTCTGTCTATCTCTGTCTCTGTCTCTCTCTCTCTCTCTCTCTCTCTCTCTCTCTCTCTCTCTCTCTCTCTCTCTCTCTCTCCCTCTCTCTCACTCTCTCTCTCTCTGTCTCTTCCCCCCTCTTTCTCTCCCTAAATTCTTTTCCTTGTAAAATAAAGTATTTGAAGTTTAACTCTCTCTCTCTCTCTCTCTCTCTCTCTCTCTCGCTCTCTCTCTCTCTCTCTCTCTCTCTCTCTCTCTCTCTCTCTCTCTCTCTCTCTCTCTCTCTCTCTCTCTCTCTCTCTCTCTCTCTCTCTCTCTCTCTCTCTCTCTCTCTCTCTCTCTCTCTCTTACTGTCTCTGTCTCTCTCTGGCTCTCTGTCTCTGTGTTTCTGTGTCTCTCTATCTCCCAATGTCTCTTTCAACCCACATGTATTAAATTTTTCAAATCGCAATTTCCGCATTTTAATAACTTTTCTATTTTACCCAAAATGTTCTTCATTTTTCTCTTCACCTTGTGCTGGTTTGCTTAAATTGTGGACTTTTCGGCCTAGTGCAGAGAAGACACCATTCTTTTATTAGAAATGTCTTCCTGTTGGGGTTGATCCACAAGATAGTGTTTGTTAGCAGATATACATACTGACGAGAATTCCATAATTCGAAAGAGATCTCTCTATGTACCATGCTCATACACTATCTGTCCCCCATTGGGACAAAAAGTAAACCAGCACAATCTTTTCCTTTATTTTATTCTTTTCACAGCAGAGTTACCTTAAAAAAAGTATACACTGTTAGTGGTGTTTGTGGTTTCTTTGATCAAATATTATCTCCATTATGGGTAGAACCACTGGCATCCTTTATGGATCCACCACTATTAACAGTGGCATGTTAAGCTATAAAGCCTTTTCAAGCCACATTTGTACAGTGCATGGAGGGGTGGTAGTGTTTTGTGGTATGCTTTGTTCTCTCTCTGTCTCTCTCTCTCTGTCTTTCTCTGTCTCTCTGTCTCTCTCTCTCTCTCCTCTGTCTCTCTCTCTCTCTCTCCTCTCTGTCTCTCTCTCTCTCTCTCTCTCCTCTCTCTCTCTCTCTCTCTCTCTCTCTCTGTCTCTCTCTCTCTCTCTCTCTCTCTCTCTCTCTCTCTCTCTCTCTCTCTCTCTCTCTCTCTCTCTCTCTCTCTCTCTCTCTCTCTCTCTCTCTCTCTCTCTCTCTGTGAAAGTTCGTTTGTTATAGATTTATGTCCCTTTACTGAGTTGTTCAATGCTTAGAAATGGCTGCACAAGGAAACGTTGGTTGGGAAAAGGCAAAGGTCAATGTCATCCTTTGTTATTGTTTATAGCACACACACACACACACACACACACACACACACACACACACACACACACACACACACACACACACACACACACACAACACACACATATATACACATACATACACATACGCGCGCGCACACACACACACACACACACGCGATGGAATACCGCCCAACCATTACGAAATAGCAGCAGATAGTTTCTATATTCAGATGCAACGTGGTGACAAAGCACTCATCTCCGCAGTTGCATAGCATGTAGCGATTGAGTGGTGCACAGTGAGCCCCGAATTGAGCATGGCTGCTATGGTTGAAGACTGCAGAGTGCCCAAATAACCAGCACACAACACACCATGTTTAAGAACAATGCCAATTTGGACGCAGTTTCAAGACTCGGATCCCATCCGAAATGTTCCCGCAACCAACAGCGTATCCGCGATCCAGGGTGCGCAACATGTTCCAGGAATCATCCACGACGACGTCTGCCTCGTCACGGACTACTGTCCCATGTCCACGACCTTCATCATCATCATCATCTCAACGGGAAGACTTCGTCTTCAGGAAGAACGTCCATAAAGGTCCACAACCAATTAGACGATAATCTCACTATCTGGCGTGGTTAGCTTATGCATCCGATACCATGACTATCAGTGTGTTAACCGAATTCCAGACACCACCAAACAATAGATATGTAGGCCCTGGTTAGTGTGGGTAGTCGGTCTACAATAATAAGGTCACTTCATTAAACATCGTTTGATCTTAGAATGTCATAACGACATGTTAAATACATTAAGAAACACGAAATATTATGCTATGCAATCGAAAACACATAAACGCACACACCATCTGTCTGTCTGTCTGTTTGTGTGTCTGTCTGTTTGTGTGTCTCTCTGTCTGTCTGTCTCTCTCACCCCCCCTCTCCCTCTCTCTCATTGCATAACATGACACTGCTTCTGTCTAATGAGAATCATAACTTAATTCTTAGGCTTTGTAAATATGCATAGCAAAAAAACTGAAATAAACGGCAACGTCACTGGAACATACAACAAACAAACAACTACACGACAAGTGTAAAGTGACGTTATTTTATTCACAAGAGAGAAAACAAAACTACTGGACATTTTGGCGAATGCGCCTTTATCAACACAGACAAACAATTACAGCTTACAGCAAATATAGCAACAGGATAACAAAAAGTATGTGTACAAAGTTCATTTAGTAACAAACAAGGGCATCGCCGAGCGGCAGATATGTCCTTTGCCGGTTACGCCCTGTACATGCCCCGCCCTGTACCTCCCTCCCCCCTCACATCTTAGGTCCCCGTCCTCCTTGTGACCTTTGGGTGATGCACCTACACACCCTTGACTGGGTGCAAATCGTTTTCCGGGATGCACACCCTTAATTGGTGGGGTGCACACCCTTAACACTGAGACATTTCTGCCACTCGGCGACATTTAAGCCCCACGTGGCACATTTTGTGCTAGGATATATTTTACATTTAGTACTAGACCCCCTCCTTTACCGGGATGTACACCCTTAATTAGTGGGGTGCACACCCTTAATGGGGTGTACACCCTTAACTCGGAGACATGTCTGCCGCTCGGCGACATTAAAATCCCACGTGGCATGATTTGTATTGCAATGTGTTCTACTCTTCTGTTTACACCTCCACACAACATTTAGAGTGATTCTATACAGTATTTCACGAGATATAGGATGGTGAATAAAAACGGAAACATGTCTGCCGCTCGGCGACATTGTATATTCGAGGGATTATTTATGTACGAATGTTTTATACTCTTAGTGTCACATCCTGACACAAAATTGGAAGGGATTCTGTCTTCTAGTTCACGAGATACAGCTTCGACAAGAAATATATAGCGCAAAGAAGGACATTTCGGTTTTTAAGGTCACACTTCAAGGTCAAGGTCAGCATGGCGATAATTTATGCTCGGATGTCTTCTACTCTAGGTTATACAGTACCACACACAATCTGAAGCGCTTCTGTCAATTACAAATGTGGAACATATGGCTGAAAACACAATTTTTAGACCCCTACCACTTTCAAGGCCTACCGATCTCCCTGACATTGACCTTGATCGGTGTGCCATCATCAAAACGGCCATAAGCCAAAGTACCTACATGCCAAGTTTGAAGTCTCTAACACCAACGGTGTGGAAGTTATAGACCCTTAAATATGTTCGGTTTTCAAGGTCATACGCCAATTCCAAGGTCACGATGGCGATAATTTATGCGCGGATGCCTTCCTCTCATGGCGACACGCCATCACACAACATTGGAAACGATTCTGTCAAGCGGTTCGGGAGATATCCTTGGGACAGAAAACCCCC
>CM065697.1:52568021-52613021 GCA_017654935.2 Phymorhynchus buccinoides
GGTTGGACCTCGCACCATTGGCTGGCTCACATAGAGCGTTGGTTGGACCTCGCACCATTGGCTGGCTCACACAGAGCGTTGGTTGGACCTCGCACCATTGGCTGGCTCACATAGAGCGTTGGTTGGACCTCGCACCATTGGCTGGCTCACATAGAGCGTTGGATTGACCTCGCACCATTGGCTGGCTCACATAGAGCGTTGGTTGGACCTCGCACCATTGGCTGGCTCACATATAGCGTTGGTTGGACCTCGCACCATTGGCTGGCTCACACAGAGCGTTGGTTTGACCTCGCACCATTGGCTGGCTCACATAGAGCGTTGGTTTGACCTCGCACCATTGGCTGGCTCACATAGAGCGTTGGTTTGACCTCGCACCATTGGCTGGCTCACATAGAGCGTTGGTTGGACCTCGCACCATTGGCTGGCTCACACAGAGCGTTGGTTTGACCTCGCACCATTGGCTGGCTCACACAGAGCGTTGGTTGGACCTCGCACCATTGGCTGGCTCACATAGAGCGTTGGTTGGACCTCGCACCATTGGCTGGCTCACATAGAGCGTTGGTTGGACCTCGCACCATTGGCTGGCTCACACAGAGCGTTGGTTGGACCTCGCACTATTGGCTGGCTCACATAGAGCGTTGGTTGGACCTAGCACCATTGGCTGGCTCACACAGAGCGTTGGTTGGACCTCGCACCATTGGCTGGCTCACATAGAGCGTTGGTTGGACCTAGCACCATTGGCTGGCTCACACAGAGCGTTGGTTGGACCTCGCACTATTGGCTGGCTCACATAGAGCGTTGGTTGGACCTAGCACCATTGGCTGGCTCACAGAGCGTTGGTTGGACCTCGCACCATTGGCTGGCTCACATAGAGCGCTGGTTGGACCTCGCACCATTGGCTGGCTCACATAGAGCGTTGGTTTGACCTCGCACCATTGGCTGGCTCACATAGAGCGTTGGTTTGACCTCGCACCATTGGCTGGCTCACATAGAGCGTTGGTTGGACCTCGCACCATTGGCTGGCTCACACAGAGCGTTGGTTGGACCTCGCACCATTGGCTGGCTCACACAGAGCGTTGGTTGGACCTCGCACCATTGGCTGGCTCACATAGAGCGTTGGTTGGACCTCGCACCATTGGCTGGCTCACACAGAGCGTTGGTTGGACCTCGCACTATTGGCTGGCTCACACAGAGCGTTGGTTGGACCTCGCACCATTGGCTGGCTCACACAGAGCGTTGGTTGGACCTCGCACCATTGGCTGGCTCACATATAGCGTTGGTTGGACCTCGCACCATTGGCTGGCTCACACAGAGCGTTGGTTGGACCTCGCACCATTGGCTGGCTCACACAGAGCGTTGGTTGGACCTCGAACTAGTGGCTGGCTCACATAGAGCGTTGGTTGGACCTCGCACCATTGGCTGGCTCACACAGAGCGTTGGTTGGACCTCGCACCATTGGCTGGCTCACACAGAGCGTTGGTTGGACCTCGCACCATTGGCTGGCTCACATCGATCTGCCTCCAGAACCAGCATGGTGGGCTTTCACAGACAAAGCCTTCTGCTACACTATGAATGAATGAATGAACGCATGCAAGCCAGTTCCCAAGGCTTTGGCACTAAGTGCCAGTGCAAACACCGCCTTCTTTTCCTGTCAAGGTCATTCGCAGGAGATAAAGCTGTACCATGATTTTTCAATACTGTAAAAAACAAGAAAGAGACAAAACGAAAATCAAAACCCGAAATCAAGCATTTTACTTACAGCTCTCACTTTACTATTTCGGCGACATTTTAGAATAATGTCAATGAAATAAACGACAACAAACATTTCAGTAAGGACAGCAGAATACAGCTCGCTCATGCCGCACACGGAAGACAGCCATAAATGCCAGAGCGAGTATCACTGTTCGACGTCCTCTCCGACACAGGCCATATGGGGCATTGCTGTTACGTTAGTTATTGAATAATGCCAGAACAGTTGGAGGCACAAAGACGGAATGGTGGAAAGAACGAAAGATAAACATATCATGCAAAACTCACTAGAGATCACGCAAGACTGTTCTCAGCAAACATCTTGAGAGTGATGCTTCCGAACGCTCTAAGAATTTACAACAACAAAAAAATGTAGGACTAGCCAGCGAAGCGACACTGCTAACTCCCCCCCCCCCCCCCCCCCCCCCCCCCCCCCCCCCCCCCCCCCCCCCCCCCCCCCCCCCCCCCCCCCCCCCCCCCCCCCCCCCCCCCCCCACCCCCCCACCCCCCCCCCAACCCCCCCCCCGCTTTGGCTACAAGGGAGATCATCGCATGTTGTGCGCACAAACCTGGGAAAGGGGGATAATTACCACGTGTTTTGTACCAGGGGAAACAACCCTTTGTCTTTCATCTTTAATGGCGTCTTTGATTTTCTTTCCTGTCTTTAAATAACATCCTTTCTTTCTTCTCTGTGTTTGTACACTTACATTCATCACCGACAGCAGACCGGTTTACAGTGAGAGTGACGCACGGTCTGTGAGTGACGCACGGTCTGTGAGTGACGCACGGTCTGTGAGTGACGCACGGTCTGTGAGTGACGCACGGTCTGTGTGTTGGACCGAGGCTGCCAGTGAGAGAACACTAACTCCACCAATCCCACTGGCATCGCACTGTTGCCTACCACCACCACTCGCTGCATTAAGGCCCAGCCACACTGCATACGATCTGACCCCAATACGATACGATTGTGGCGATGTCTGTGAGTCAGGATTCGCGTGAAATGCTTCCGTCTAAAACTAACTGTGCCAGCTGTTGTAGACCGCTACACACGAATCGAATCAAATGTCCGACACAAAGGTACGACATTTGATCAGATTCTTGTACGGGAGGTTACACAAAATAGTGAACATAACGAGTAGGATTTGATTAGATGTATTTAGACATTATAATTTCACGTCAGTCATGCCTCACGAATGTCAAAGTCGGATCGTAGTGATTCGAATGGTATGCAGTGCGGCTGGGCCTTTGGTGGTGCGGGTGGTTTACAGTCACTTTTACAGTGGTTTACTGGTGCGGATGGTTTACAGTCATTTTTACAGTGGTTTACTGGTGCGGATGGTTTACAGTCACTTTTACAGTGGTTTACTGGTGCGGATGGTTTACAGTCACTTTTACAGTGGTTTACTGGTGCGGATGGTTTACAGTCAGTGACGGTGTCTTCAACCCATTGGTCTTGGTCTTCGTCCTCTGGCTTCGTCAGTTCTGACTGTTCCTCCAAAGTGGTTTGTCCTTTGAATTTCTTTCCGTTTCTTATGGTTTTTGTTTGTGGCTTGAAGCCACAAACCTATAACTCACTTTGTCGGTCTGTCTTTCGGTCAGTCTGTCGGTCCACAATTGTCGCACATATTGACAAAATTGTCGCACATATTTTAACAGAAAAAAACATAATTGGGCAAAGAGTAACATTTCAGTTGTCATATCTACAGTCCTTAGGTATGGAAAGAATTGTATACTGAACAGAGCACATGAATCTTCATTTTAAAGCGTACAAAATAATAAACATACGTAATACAGACACTGCAACAGACACGACGAGTATGCGGTGCTTCTTTCGATGAGCATAAGTAGGATAAATAGTTTTAAATGTTTTCCAAAAGATATAAAAAGTTACGAAATGGTGCAGAAATAACATTCTGGTTTACAGATTAAAATTATTGAAAAGCCAGGGGAGGCGACTCAGTGTATGTAATGATTGGAGTGGTAAAAATAGACCGCTGCCACAAACGATTGCGAATCCGCGCTTGTTTTTCTGTTTTTTTCTTGGACTGTTTCATGTATAGTGTATTGGCATTTCTCTCTTTTTTACTCTCATTCTTTCTAAAATTATATAAACGGCGGCCTATATTTATATAAAGCTTTGCGCGTACTACCAGCACTAATGCATGGGATAAAGCAGACAGCACACTATAGGTAGCATGATATATGGGGCTAGTTCCAAGCCCCTCCTTAATCAATACAGTATTTGTCTATCCCTATCTGTCCATCTCTCTCTCTCTCTCTCTCTCTCTCTCTCTCTCTCTCTCTCTCTCTCTCTCTCTCTCTCTCTCTCTCTCTCTCTCTCTCTCTCTCTCTCTCTCTCTCTCTCTCTCTCTCTCTCTCTCTCTCTCTCTCTCTCTCTCTCTCTCTCTCTCTCTCTCATCTGTCTTTCCGAAATGCAATGGACACCAGTTAAACACACCAGTTAGGACAGTTTTCCGGGCAGCCCCTCACGTGTCTGTCAGGAGTCCTGCAGTCCTCCACACTGTTCAAAGGAAACCGAACCCAAGCAGCAACCATCTCGCCTTCCTGGATAAGCCATGGCGCACCTAGTGCCCCCATTACACACACCTTCCACGATAAACCATGACGCACCTAGTGCACCCATTACACACACCTTCCACGATAAACCATGGCGCACCTAGTGCCCCCATTACACACACCTTCCACGATAAACCATGGCGCACCTAGTGCCCCCATTACACACACCTTCCACGATAAACCATGGCGCACCTAGTGCCCCCATTACACACACCTTCCACGATAAACCATGACGCACCTAGTGCCCCCATTACACACACCTTCCACGATAAACCATGGCGCACCTAGTGCCCCCATTACACACATCTTCCACGATAAACCATGACGCACCTAGTGCCCCCATTACACACACCTTCCACGATAAACCATGACGCACCTAGTGCCCCCATTACACACACCTTCCACGATAAACCATGGCGCACCTAGTGCCCCCATTACACACATCTTCCACGATAAACCATGACGCACCTAGTGCCCCCATTACACACACCTTCCACGATAAACCATGGCGCACCTAGTGCCCCCATTACACACACCTTCCACGATAAACCATGACGCACCTAGTGCCCCCATTACACACATCTTCCACGATAAACCATGACGCACCTAGTGCCCCCATTACACACACCTTCCACGATAAACCATGACGCACCTAGTGCCCCCATTACACACACCTTCCACGATAAACCATGGCGCACCTAGTGCCCCCATTACACACACCTTCCACGATAAACCATGACGCACCTAGTGCCCCCATTACACACACCTTCCACGATAAACCATGGCGCACCTAGTGCCCCCATTACACACACCTTCCACGATAAACCATGGCGCACCTAGTGCCCCCATTACACACACCTTCCACGATAAACCATGGCGCACCTAGTGCCCCCATTACACACACCTTCCACGATAAACCATGACGCACCTAGTGCCCCCATTACACACACCTTCCACGATAAACCATGGCGCACCTAGTGCCCCCATTACACACACCTTCCACGATAAACCATGGCGCACCTAGTGCCCCCATTACACACACCTTCCTGTATAAACCATGACGCACCTAGTGCCCCCATTACACACACCTTCCACGATAAACCATGACGCACCTAGTGCCCCCATTACACACACCTTCCACGATAAACCATGGCGCACCTAGTGCCCCCATTACACACACCTTCCACGATAAACCATGGCGCACCTAGTGCCCCCATTACACACACCTTCCACGATAAACCATGACGCACCTAGTGCCCCCATTACACACACATTCCACAATAAACCATGGCGCACCTAGTGCCCCCATTACACACACCTTCCACGATAAACCATGACGCACCTAGTGCCCCCATTACACACACCTTCCACGATAAACCATGACGCACCTAGTGCCCCCATTACACACACCTTCCACGATAAACCATGGCGCACCTAGTGCCCCCATTACACACACCTTCCTGGATAAACCATGACGCACCTAGTGCCCCCATTACACACACCTTCCACGATGAACCATGACGCACCTAGTGCCCCCATTACACACACCTTCCACGATAAACCATGGCGCACCTAGTGCCCCCATTACACACACCTTCCACGATAAACCATGACGCACCTAGTGCCCCCATTACACACACCTTCCACGATAAACCATGACGCACCTAGTGCCCCCATTACACACACCTTCCACGATAAACCATGAGCGCACCTAGTGCCCCCATTACACACACCTTCCACGATAAACCATGGCGCACCTAGTGCCCCCATTACACACACCTTCCACGATAAACCATGACGCACCTAGTGCCCCCATTACACACACCTTCCACGATAAACCATGACGCACCTAGTGCCCCCATTACACACACCTTCCACGATAAACCATGACGCACCTAGTGCCCCCATTACACACACCTTCCACAATAAACCATGGCGCACCTAGTGCCCCCATTACACACACCTTCCACAATAAACACCATGGCGCACCTAGTGCCCCCATTACACACACCTTCCACAATAAACCATGGCGCACCTAGTGCCCCCATTACACACACCTTCCACAATAAACCATGGCGCACCTAGTGCCCCCATTACACACACCTTCCACAATAAACCATGGCGCACCTAGTGCCCCCATTACACACACCTTCCACAATAAACCATGGCGCACCTAGTGCCCCCATTACACACACCTTCCACAATAAACCATGGCGCACCTAGTGCCCCCATTACACACATCTTCCACGATAAACCATGGCGCACCTAGTGCCCCCATTACACACACCTTCCACGATAAACCATGGCGCACCTAGTGCCCCCATTACACACACCTTCCACGATAAACCATGACGCACCTAGTGCCCCCATTACACACACCTTCCACAATAAACCATGACGCACCTAGTGCCCCCATTACACACACCTTCCACGATAAACCATGACGCACCTAGTGCCCCCATTACACACACCTTCCACGATAAACCATGACGCACCTAGTGCCCCCATTACACACACCTTCCACGATAAACCATGACGCACCTAGTGCCCCCATTACACACACCTTCCACGATAAACCATGACGCACCTAGTGCCCCCATTACACACACCTTCCACGATAAACCATGACGCACCTAGTGCCCCCATTACACACACCTTCCACGATAAACCATGGCGCACCTAGTGCCCCCATTACACACACCTTCCACGATAAACCATGACGCACCTAGTGCCCCCATTACACACACCTTCCACGATAAACCATGGCGCACCTAGTGCCCCCATTACACACACCTTCCACGATAAACCATGACGCACCTAGTGCCCCCATTACACACACCTTCCACGATAAACCATGACGCACCTAGTGCCCCCATTACACACACCTTCCACGATAAACCATGACGCACCTAGTGCCCCCATTACACACACCTTCCACGATAAACCATGACGCACCTAGTGCCCCCATTACACACACCTTCCACGATAAACCATGACGCACCTAGTGCCCCCATTACACACACCTTCCACGATAAACCATGACGCACCTAGTGCCCCCATTACACACACCTTCCACGATAAACCATGACGCACCTAGTGCCCCCATTACACACACCTTCCACGATAAACCATGACGCACCTAGTGCCCCCATTACACACACCTTCCACGATAAACCATGACGCACCTAGTGCCCCCATTACACACACCTTCCACGATAAACCATGACGCACCTAGTGCCCCCATTACACACACCTTCCACGATAAACCATGGCGCACCTAGTGCCCCCATTACACACACCTTCCACGATAAACCATGGCGCACCTAGTGCCCCCATTACACACACCTTCCACGATAAACCATGGCGCACCTAGTGCCCCCATTACACACACCTTCCACGATAAACCATGACGCACCTAGTGCCCCCATTACACACACCTTCCACGATAAACCATGGCGCACCTAGTGCCCCCATTACACACACCTTCCACGATAAACCATGGCGCACCTAGTGCCCCCATTACACACATCTTCCACGATAAACCATGACGCACCTAGTGCCCCCATTACACACACCTTCCACGATAAACCATGACGCACCTAGTGCCCCCATTACACACACCTTCCACGATAAACCATGGCGCACCTAGTGCCCCCATTACACACACCTTCCACGATAAACCATGACGCACCTAGTGCCCCCATTACACACACCTTCCACGATAAACCATGGCGCACCTAGTGCCCCCATTACACACACCTTCCACGATAAACCATGGCGCACCTAGTGCCCCCATTACACACACCTTCCACGATAAACCATGGCGCACCTAGTGCCCCCATTACACACACCTTCCACGATAAACCATGGCGCACCTAGTGCCCCCATTACACACACCTTCCACGATAAACCATGGCGCACCTAGTGCCCCCATTACACACACCTTCCACGATAAACCATGGCGCACCTAGTGCCCCCATTACACACACCTTCCACGATAAACCATGGCGCACCTAGTGCCCCCATTACACACACCTTCCACGATAAACCATGGCGCACCTAGTGCCCCCATTACACACACCTTCCACGATAAACCATGGCGCACCTAGTGCCCCCATTACACACACGTACACATTGCACAGAAAACTGGTGTGCCGAGAAAACCCCTTCTTCTTCTCTCCAAACCGGACACACTTTACGGACGAAAGTTCGCACGCACTGACAGAGAGACAGAGAGATACACAGAGAGAGAGAGAGAGGGGGGGGGGGGGAGAGGGAGAGAGAGAGAGAGAGAGGGGGGGGGGCACCTGGGGTGGAGACATAGACAGAGAGACGGAGATACAGAGAGAGAGAAAGAGAGACAGACAGATACGGTGCATGTAGAATGACAAACAGGACAGACAGGACAGACAGACACGGTGCATGTAGAATGACAAACAGGACAGACAGACACGGTGCATGTAGAATGACAAACAGGACAAACAGGACAGACAGACACGGTGCAGGTAGAATGACAAACAGGACAAACAGGACAGACAGACACGGTGCAGGTAGAATGACAAACAGGACAGACAGACACGGTGCAGGTAGAATGACAAACAGGACAGACAGACACGGTGCATGTAGAATGACAAACAGGACAGACATGACAGACAGACACGGTGCAGGTAGAATGACAAACAGGACAGACAGGACAGACAGACACGGTGCATGTAGAATGACAAACAGGACAGACAGACACGGTGCAGGTAGAATGACAAACAGGACAGAAATGACAGACACTGTGCAGGTAGAATGACAGACAGGACAGACAGACACGGTGCAGGTAGAATGACAAACAGGACAGACAGACACGGTGCAGGTAGAATGACAAACAGGACAGACAGACACGGTGCAGGTAGATGGACAGACAGAACAGACAGACACGGTGCAGGTAGAATGACAAACAGGACAGACAGACACGGTGCAGGTAGAATGGACAGACAGGACAGACAGACACGGTGCAGGTAGAATGACAAACAGGACAGACAGACACGGTGCAGGTAGAATGACAAACAGGACAGACAGACACGGAGCATGTAGAATGACAAACAGGACAGACAGACACGGTGCAGGTAGAATGACAAACAGGACAGACAGACACGGTGCAGGTAGAATGACAAACAGGACAGACAGACACGGACACGCAGGTAGAATGACAAACAGGACAGACAGACACGGTGCAGGTAGAATGACAAACAGGACAGAAATGACAGACACTGGTGCAGGTAGAATGACAGACAGGACAGACAGACACGGTGCAGGTAGAATGACAAACAGGACAGACAGACACGGTGCAGGTAGAATGACAAACAGGACAGACAGACACGGTGCAGGTAGAATGACAAACAGGACAGACAGACACGGTGCAGGTAGAATGACAAACAGGACAAACAGACACGGTGCAGGTAGATGGACAGACAGAACAGACAGACACGGTGCAGGTAGAATGACAAACAGGACAGACAGACACGGTGCAGGTAGAATGACAAACAGGACAGACAGACACGGAGCATGTAGAATGACAAACAGGACAGACAGACACGGTGCATGTAGAATGACAAACAGGACAGACAGACACGGTGCAGGTAGAATGACAAACAGGACAGACAGACAGACACGGTGCAGGTAGAATGACAAACAGGACAGACAGACACGGTGCAGGTAGAATGACAAACAGGACAGACAGACACGGTGCAGGTAGAATGACAAACAGGACAGACAGACACGGTGCAGGTAGAATGACAAACAGGACAGACAGACACGGTGCAGGTAGAATGACAAACAGGACAGACAGGACAGACAGACACGGTGCAGGTAGAATGACAAACAGGACAGACAGACACGGTGCAGGTAGAATGACAAACAGGACAGACAGACACGGTGCAGGTAGAATGACAAACAGGACAGACAGACACGGTGCAGGTAGAATGACAAACAGGACAGACAGACAGACACGGTGCAGGTAGAATGACAAACAGGACAGACAGACACGGTGCAGGTAGAATGACAAACAGGACAGACAGACACGGTGCAGGTAGAATGACAAACAGGACAGACAGACACACGGTGCAGGTAGAATGACAAACAGGACACAGACAGACACGGTGCAGGTAGAATGACAAACAGGACAGACAGACACGGTGCAGGTAGAATGACAAACAGGACAGACAGGACAGACAGACACGGTGCAGGTAGAATGACAAACAGGACAGACAGACACGGTGCAGGTAGAATGACAAACAGGACAGACAGACACGGTGCAGGTAGAATGACAAACAGGACAAACAGGACAGACAGACACGGTGCAGGTAGAATGACAAACAGGACAGACAGGACAGACAGACACGGTGCAGGTAGAATGACAAACAGGACAGACAGACACGGTGCAGGTAGAATGACAAACAGGACAGACAGACACGGTGCAGGTAGAATGACAAACAGACAAACAGGACAGACATGACAGACAGACACGGTGCAGGTAGAATGACAAACAGGACAGACAGACACGGTGCAGGTAGAATGACAAACAGGACAGACAGACACGGTGCAGGTAGAATGACAAACAGGACAAACAGGACAGACAGACACGGTGCAGGTAGAATGACAAACAGGACAGACAGGACAGACAGACACGGTGCAGGTAGAATGACAAACAGGTGCACGGTGCAGGTAGAATGACAAACAGGACAGACAGACACGGTGCAGGTAGAATGACAAACAGGACAGACAGGACAGACAGACACGGTGCAGGTAGAATGACAAACAGGACAGACAGACAGACAGACACGGTGCAGGTAGAATGACAAACAGGACAAACAGACAAACAGAACAGACAGACACGGTGCAGTTAGAATGACAAACAGGACAGGACAAACAGGACAGACAGACACGGTGCAGGTAGAATGACAAACAGGACAGACAGACACGGTGCAGGTAGAATGACAAACAGGACAAACAGGACAGACAGACACGGTGCATGTAGAATGACAAACAGGACAGACAGACACGGTGCAGGTAGAATGACAAACAGGACAGACAGACAGACACGGTGCAGGTAGAATGACAAACAGGACAGACAGGACAGACAGACACGGTGCAGGTAGAATGACAAACAGGACAGACAGACACGGTGCATGTAGAATGACAAACAGGACAGACAGACACGGTGCAGGTAGAATGACAAACAGGACAGACAGGACAGACAGACACGGTGCAGGTAGAATGACAAACAGGACAGACAGGACAGACAGACACGGTGCAGGTAGAATGACAAACAGGACAGACAGACACGGTGCAGGTAGAATGACAAACAGGACAGACAGGACAGACAGACACGGTGCAATGTAAACAGGACAAACAGGACAGACAGACACGGTGCAGGTAGAATGACAAACAGGACAGACAGACACGGTGCAGGTAGAATGACAAACAGGACAGACAGACACGGTGCAGGTAGAATGACAAACAGGACAGACAGGACAGACAGACAGACACGGTGCAGGTAGAATGACAAACAGGACAGACAGACACGGTGCAGGTAGAATGACAAACAGGACAGACAGACACGGTGCAGGTAGAATGACAAACAGGACAGACAGACACGGTGCAGGTAGAATGACAAACAGGACAGACAGACACGGTGCAGGTAGAATGACAAACAGGACAAACAGGACAGACAGACACGGTGCAGGTAGAATGACAAACAGGACAGACAGGACAGACAGACACGGTGCAGGTAGAATGACAAACAGGACAAACAGGACAGACAGACAGACACGGTGCAGGTAGAATGACAAACAGGACAAACAGGACAGACAGACACGGTGCAGGTAGAATGACAAACAGGACAGACAGACAGACAGACACGGTGCAGGTAGAATGACAAACAGGACAGACAGACACGGTGCATGTAGAATGACAAACAGGACAGACACGGTGCAGGTAGAATGACAAACAGGACAGGACAGACAGACACGGTGCAGGTAGAATGACAAACAGGACAGACAGACACGGACACGCAGGTAGAATGACAAACAGGACAGACAGACACGGTGCAGATAGTAGAATGACAAACAGGACAGACAGACACGGTGCAGGTAGAATGACAAACAGGACAAACAGGACAGACAGACACGGTGCAGGTAGAATGACAAACAGGACAGACAGACACGGGTGCAGGTAGAATGACAAACAGGACAGACAGACACGGTGCAGGTAGAATGACAAACAGGACAAACAGGACAGACAGACACGGTGCAGGTAGAATGACAAACAGGACAGGACAGACAGACACGGTGCAGGTAGAATGACAAACAGGACAGACAGACACGGTGCAGGTAGAATGACAAACAGGACAGACAGACACGGTGCAGGTAGAATGACAAACAGGACAGACAGGACAGACAGGTGCAGGTAGAATGACAAACAGGACAGACAGACACGGTGCAGGTAGAATGACAAACAGGACAGACAGACACGGTGCAGGTAGAATGACAAACAGGACAGACAGACACGGTGCAGGTAGAATGACAAACAGGACAGACAGACACGGTGCAGGTAGAATGACAAACAGGACAAACAGGACAGACAGACACGGTGCAGGTAGAATGACAAACAGGACAAACAGGACAGACAGACACGGTGCAGGTAGAATGACAAACAGGACAAACAGGACAGACAGACACGGTGCAGGTAGAATGACAAACAGGACAAACAGGACAGACAGACACGGTGCAGGTAGAATGACAAACAGGACAGACAGGACAGACAGACATGGTGCATGTGGAATGACAAACAGGACAGACAGACACGGTGCAGGTAGAATGACAAACTGGACAAACAGGACAGACAGACACGGTGCAGGTTTAATGACAAACAGGACAGACAGACACGGTGCAGGTAGATGGACAAACATGACAGACAGACACGGTGCAGGTAGAATGACAAACAGGACAGACAGACACGGTGCAGATAGATGGACAAACAGGACAGACTGGACAGACAGACACGGTGCAGGTAGATGGACAAACAGGACAAACAGGACAGATAGATACGGTTCATGTAGATGGACAAACAGGACAGACAGTCCCGGTGCAGGTAGAATGACAAACAGGACAGACAGACACGGTGCAGGTAGATGGACAAACAGGACAGACAGGACAGACAGACACGGTGCAGGTAGATGGACAAACAGGACAAACAGGACAGACAGACACGGTGCAGGTAGAATGACAAACAGGACAGACAGACACGGTGCAGGTAGATGGACAAACAGGACAGACTGGACAGACAGACACGGTGCAGGTAGATGGACAAACAGGACAAACAGGACAGACAGACACGGTGCAGGTAGATGGACAAACAGGACAGACAGACACGGTGCAGGTAGATGGACAAACAGGACAGACAGTCCCGGTGCAGGTAGAATGACAAACAGAACAGACAGACACGGTGCAGTTAGAATGACAAACAGGACAAACAGGACAGACAGACACGGTGCAGGTAGAATGACAAACAGGACAGACAGGACAGACAGACACGGTGCAGGTAGAATGACAAACAGGACAGACAGACACGGTGCAGGTAGATGGACAAACAGGACAGACAGACACGGTGCAGGTAGAATGACAAACAGGACAAACAGGACAGACAGACACGGTGCAGGTAGAATGACAAACAGGACAAACAGGACAGACAGACACGGTGCATGTAGAATGACAAACAGGACAGACACGGTGCAGGTAGAATGACAAACAGGACAGACATGACAGACAGACACGGTGCAGGTAGAATGACAAACAGGACAGACAGACAGACACGGTGCAGGTAGAATGACAAACAGGACAGACTGGACAGACAGACACGGTGCAGGTAGATGGACAAACAGGACAGACAGACACGGTGCAGGTAGATGGACAAACAGGACAGACAGACACGGCAGAACTTGATGTTCACGTGAAGCAGACTGCCAAACATTGGTCAATCCTGAGTGTCTTGACTCCTCCATTATTGACCCCCACCCCATCTTCTCTTTTGATCCTTTCACTCTTTCAATATCATAAAGGCTTTCATATTCTAGCACAGTTGTTGGGGGCGGGGAGGGGAGTGCGAGGGGCGTCATCAACATGGCGGCAGCCAGAGGTGGCTATGGTGGCTATAGTCTGTTACACAATACACTGAAAGAACTCTCATCGTTATAGAAAACCAATGATATAAAGACCCCCGCCATGGCTGAATGCTGCAGCCCTTGGCTTAGTTCGGTCGTACTAAACAGCGTCCACAAGCGTCTATAAGCGTCCACAAGCGTCCACAGATGTCCATAAGCATTAGCAAAACGTCCACAAGCTTGCTATATTGTTGTGCTGGAATGGCACATGGTTCCAACTTACGTTCGGACCGTCAGCAACCAGAGCGGTATTACGGTTAGAAGACAATTCATACATAAGTATACCGAAACCGAGCGTGAAAACCCGACATCTGCCGAAACCGACTTCAAACCTTCGATATAATAAACATTAAAAAATGGCATTTAATGATTCATCTCCTCTCTCTCTCTCTCTCTCTCTCTCTCTCTCTCTCTCTCTCTCTCTCTCTCTCTCTCTCTCTCTCTCTCTCTCTCTCTCTCTCTCTCTCTCTCTCTCTCTCTCTCTCTCTCTCTCTCTCTCTCTCTCTCTCTCTCTCTCTCTCTCTCTCTCTCTCTCTCTCTCTCTCTCTGTCTCTCTATCTCTCTCTCTCTCTCTCTCTCTCTCTCTCACTCTCTCTCTCTCTCTCTCTCTCTCTCTCTCTCTCTCTCTCTCTCTCTCTCTCTCTCTCTCTCTCTCTCTCCCCCCCCCCCCCTCTCTCCCACCCCCTTCAGAGTGAATGCAGATAAATAGACAATGACAGACAAATAGGAGCTATGCTAATACCACTTTCTTCACTTAAATACCCCCAACTCTTTTGTTCGTATTTTATTCATCGATTTCTCCTCTGCCTTCAATACAATACAGCCCCATTTACTGGCCCACAAACTACTAGACCTGAATGTTAACCCCAAGCTCGTTCTCTGGATAACCAATTTCCTACGCAATAGAACTCAGTCTGTCCGCTTTCAATCTGCAATCTCCTCAGAACGTTCCACTTCTAAAGGTGCCCCCCAAGGAACAGTTTTGTCCCCAGTTCTATTTACATTGTATACAAATGACTGTAGAGGCACTGAAGAAACACCTGTCATTAAATACTCAGATGATTCTGCCATCGAAGATTTGTCAAACTCATGATTCTGTGTACTTCAGTGAAGTCAAAAGGTTTTGTTCATGGTGCAAAGATAATTATCTGGATATAAATGTTGTTAAAACAAAAGAACTGCTTGTAGATTTTCGTAGAAACCCAGTGCCAGTGCCACATTTGGAAATTGATGGTGAAACGGTTGAAAGAATTGATGAGTACAAATACCTAGGCACAGTTTTAGACAATAAATTTACTTTTGATAAACACATTGAGCATATACATAGAAGAGTCAGTCCAGGATCTTTTGTTTACAGAGGCTAAGGAATATTGGGGTCTGTTCAGATATTCTTCAAACCTACTACCGATGTTGCATTGAATCTGTTCTTACTGCGTCATTTATCTATTGGTATGAAAGCTTGAGTGTAAAAAGTAAGCGCGTGTTGAGTGATATGGTGAATGTGTGCAGTAAAGTTGTGGGTGCAAGGCAGAGTGGTATGCAAGAGTTGTATGACAGACAAGTAGTCAAGAAAGCCAGGAAAATTCTTAATGATAACAGTCATGTTCTGGCAAAATACTATGAAGTATTACCATCGGGCCGTCGATACAGAACTCTAAAACTGAAAATAAGAGCACAGAAAACTTTCTTACCAAGATCAATTCATCTGTTGAACTCTTAATGCACTGCATCGAGTGATTGCTTTGCTGAGCAGCCTGTCCATATCCTTGGGATTGAATTTGTATTCGTATTCGTCCAGTTTGTTAACTACAATATTGCAGTGTTATTAGTTATTAGTTTATATTCTTTAATTGTTGATAAATGTGTTTATTGTTGTTGCTTTTTGTTGATAAATGTGTTTATTGTTGTTGTTTTTCTTATGTGCACCTGGCTGCAATTTCTCAGTTATGAAATAATAAAGATGATTTGATTTGATTTGATTTGATTTGATTTGATTTGATACCAGTGTCATAAGCTGGGAGCTGAGAATTTCGAACTGTCATCATGGATGTCAAAATTAAAAGATAAAAAGACAATTCATCCATACCGAAACCGAACGTCAAAACCCGAAATCTGCCGAAACCGACTTCAAACCTTCGATATAATAAACATTAAAAAATGGCATTTAATGATTCATCTCCCCCCCCCCCTCTCTCTCTCTCTCTCTCCCCCCCCCCTCCCTCTGGCTGTCAATACAGTATGCGCAAACACAATGTGTCCTGAATTATTCCCAGCTGAGAGAGAGAGAGAGATAGAGAGAGAGAGAGAGAGAGAGAGAGAGAGAGAGAGAGAGAGAGAGAGAGAGAGAGAGAGAGAGAGAGAGAGAGAGAGAGAGAGAGAGAGAGAGAGAGAGAGAGAGAGAGAGAGAGAGACCCAGAGATCCCAAGAAGCCTCATCCCACACAGAAAGCCCAGACATCAAGGGTCTCCTCTTAGCAGCTGGCATTTGATGATGCCCACACCACCCCCTCCCCCACCCCAACAACTCTGTTTGAGTAGGTACGCCAGTGAGGAGTGAAAGGCTGAAAGGGAACAGACGGGAGGGGGGGGGGGGGGGGGGGGGCAACAAAGGAGAGTAAAGACAATCAGGGTTTCCCCAAATGTTTGGCCAGTCTGCTTCTTTATGCGCACATCAAGTTTCACCATGGATGTTGGTGTGGCTGGCTCTCTGTCTGTCTGTCTGTCTGTCTGTCTGTCTGTCTGTCTCTCTCTCTCTCTCTCTCTCTCTCTCTCTCTCTCTCTCTCTCTCACAGCTAAAGGGGGCTTCTGGCTCAGTTTCGGTTTCGGTTTCGGTTTCACTCCTCCGTTTATTAAAAAACGGCTAAAAAACACTACTTTTTCTTATGCTTTTTAACCCCCCAAAAAGGTGTGATTTAAGCCATTTTCTTGCGTTTTTTATCCACAAAAACAGTGCGATTCAATCGTTTTTACTCACGAAAACAGCGTGATTTAACAGCTAAAGGGGGATTCTGGCTCAAGAGGAAAATCTTCTACTTTTAGATACAAAAACGCTACTTTAAGGGGTAAAAAAAGTAAAAATTCGTCTCCCCTTTATTCTGCCAAATCAAAAAAAAAAAAGCCACTACTTTTAGGGCAGAATAAAAGCAAAAAATCAGACTTTTTTTTAAACCCCATTTTAGATACAAAAACACTACTTTTAAGGAGTAAAAAAAAAAAAAGAAAAAAAAAAAAAAAAAAAAAAATTCTTTGTTAAATATTGTGATGATTTTATTCTTTCTTCACAAACACTTATTTTGTCTGTAGCCTTATTCTCAAAGGGGGTCTATTCTACTACTATGAACCGGTCTAGGCTTTCTACCGTAATTAAAGAGATCAGATAACCGTCGTCGCCTCTGACTAGACTGGAGTACTGCCAACTTGTATTTAAGCTACAGGGGATTTCCGATAACGTCAAGCATAGTGAAGAGAGGAATTCATATCATTCTCCGAATTTGAAAAAAATTCATTTCATTTTTTACATTCCTAAAAAATTCTTTCACTTTTTTTTTTTTTTTTTTTTTTTTTTTTTTTTTTTTATAAAACAATTTTTTTTTTTAAGAAGTTACTCAAGTTCCTTTTAAGTTCTTTTTAAGTTCTTTTATAGGTTCTTAAACAAGTTCTTGTTAAGTCAACTTCAAGTTATTAATAAGTTCTTGGTAAGTCACATCAAGTATTTATTAAGTTCTAACACAAAAACTTGACAAGTTCTTATCAAGTTCTTATTTAAGTTATTGTTAAGTTCTTATCGAGTTACTTACTTAAGTTATTGGTAAGTTTTTATTAAGTTCTAAAACAAAAAAATTTATTGCATTAAAAATGGATCGCTCTCAGGTTTTAAGCTATTTGGCTTTTGTTTTTCTTGTTTGTCTGCTACTTTCTCTGGTTGTTTTGTTTGTACTTCTACTCGTTTTTCTAGCTTTGGTTGCATGTGTGTTTTATATAATTTATAAGACAAATAACCAACACCAGCAACCACACCAACAGTAAGCAATACAACATCGTAATTCGTACTGTTTTGTTTGTCTTCTTCTTTTTTAACTGGTATTGCGCTTATGGTTGATTCATCTGACAACAGTTTTTGTTTTGTTTGTTTATTCATTTTTTGTTGTCGATTCCACTCTGATAACCTTTTACCTGCTTCAACTCGTCCTGGGTTCTTCGTTACCTTGGTTACTGTCGGACTGGGGCTTGTTTGCTGTTCTGTCTGATTCGTTTGATTCTCTGTCACGTTCATTTTTAATAGCCATAAAATCTATATGATTAAAAGTAATTAACCCCATAACAACTGGTGATAAAAGCCCGCCAAACCTATAAAAAAGATCACAACTAAGAGACTCTAATGATTTAGTTAAAACAGGATCTTGACTTAAATCGTACATTAAATCTTGGCTTGAATCGAGTGGAAAAAACTGACTAACTAACTTAGTGTACAAGCCTATTACAGTTTGACCTAAACTTTTAACCATTTTAGATCCTAATTGTGCTTCGTATCTGGTGTAGTACTTTTCAATGTCAGCAGAAGACATTTGTTGAATCTGTTCTATACTAAATTCTGTTCCTAAGTATTGTTTTGTTTTTCCACACGCAGCCAGAGAATACAACTTTTCCTTTTTATTCATAACACTTGTCGACACTTCATCAGACATTACGGCTTCCTGCGCATTTAACAACAGTTCGTCACAATTCATTTTTAGTTGATTTATTATTTTTGTTTTTAAAATAAAAATGAGTGCCGAAAAAACTGTTGCTAACCTTGTATATCAATCTGCTCTGATTGGTGGACTTTCTGTTGCGTACACGATGGTTGGTAAGAAACTATTGAAAATGAAAGCAGCTGACCTAGGAAAACTTGACCTAGAGGACTCTGGTAAACTAATCGCTATAATCACTGCTTCAATCGCAACAAAAGACTTTCTAGTTAAGCAAGGAATAATTCCAGAAAATATATATATGTAAAAATAAAATGGCTTCACTCGCAATGATGATTGGCGGTGCTGTAGTAAACGCACTTGCTTTTTCAGGAAGTAATTACATGTTCAGTAAACTAGAAACAAACAAGGAAAGACAAAGACATAATCGAGCAATGGAGCAATTAGCAGCAGCACAAGACGCCTATGAAAAACAAAGACTCGCTCAGTTAGATTTTATTAACAACAAATTAAAACTACAAAACCATGCAGCATACACTTTTAAGAATGTTGACGACGCCATTAAAGAGTATTATTTAGTGACAGGAGAAGACCTCCAACAGCTCCCACCACCAAAACTAAGTGACTTCTACCAACCATCCGAAAAACAAAAACTCCAGGAAATAGCTTTTATTGTAGTTGGTATGACTGCTGTTTATTTCATAGCAAAAAACGTGTAGTATTAAAATGAATGATAAACTATCTAAAATTTATTATTCACCAAAAGGTTATTGGAAAGGTTTAACTGCTATTCAAAAATTAAATCAAGCTGCTGGAGTCACTGAACAAACAGCAAAAGAATGGTTATCTAAACAAGCTATATGGCAAATTTATCTACCAGCACCTAAACGAATTAAAAGACCACACTTCGTTAACTCAACACCAAATGACACTCATCAAATGGATCTTCTATACTTACCCCATGATTTAATCAGAAGAAAAAGATTTAAATACGCGTTGACAGTTGTTGATTTAGCTTCAAGATATAAAGATGCTGAACCATTGACTGATAAAAGTGCTACTTCAGTCTCTGTTGCTTTACAAGAAATCTATAGACGCGGTCCATTAACCTATCCTCGTTTAATTCAAGTTGATGAAGGAAAAGAATTTAAAGGACAATTCAACCAGCTAATGTTAAAACACAAAGTATCTATTAAACGCGGTATTCCTGGAAATCATAGATCACAAGCCTTAGTCGAAAACTTTAACAAACAATTAGCTGAACGACTTTTCTCTTACCAATATCACAGAGAACTCCTTGATTCAACTAGAAACACTGAATGGGTTAGAAGATTAAGTAGTGTTCTGAGAGTCATGAATAACGAAGAATCTAAAGTAACAGGATTTAAACCAGTAAAAGCAATACAGAAGAAAACGATTGACACTTCGTTAGACACACCTCATGAACATTTAATTTCAAAACAGCTGATACCGTTTGGAATCAAAGTTAGGTTTCTTTATGCACCAGGAGAAGCGGAAGGAGACACACGTGTAAGAGCGACTGATCCAATTTGGAGTATTGAACCGTACGAAATAAAAAGTGTAATAGAAATGAATCCACCGGTGTATTATTTAAGAGAAACTGATACAACAACACGACCCGTTCCAAAAAGAGCCTTTGTTAAAGAAGAATTACAGATAATTCCGCCAGACACAGTTCCGATTTGATTAGACAAAAAAAAAAAAAAAATGAGTTTTAAAATGGAGACTCAGAATAAAGAGATACTCGAGACAAAGAATTACGACATTTTATTGAAAAGATTAAGGAATGCGCAGAAAGAAATTGTTCTATCTCAGCTATTAATGGAAGACGATAAAATAGTCAGTAAATATGTTCGAAATTGAAAGCAAAATAATGGATACTTTATCAGAAATTTACAACAAGTTTAACCTTGAATTTGACCCAGTATAAAAAAAAACCAAAAAAAAAATGACCTTTTTTTTTTTTTTTTTTTTTTTTTTTTTTTTTTTTTTTTTCACAAACATTTGTACTGACTAGGAAAATCTGTTTTTAACACTAGCTTACAAAACTTCTCTTTCCTCAGTTTTTGTTTAATCGACTTTTTTTCTTCTTTTGATTCAATCACATCATTTTCATCTAGACATTCATCAAAACTATTTTTATCTTTAGTAAAAAACAAAACAACCGTCTTTAACTGTTCTCTAAAGTCTTTTAAAACTGAATTATACTTTTGTGTTAAAATCCATACACTAATCCCTGCATGTCTACCACTGAAAGCTAACTTAGCTAAACTATTTCTTTTTTTAACAATGTCTTTTTCAGCCGAGCAGTCATCAATAATAAACAATGTTGACGTTCCTTTAAACAGTTGATAAAAATGATCTAAACATTCACTTAACTTATTACTTGGGTCAACCAAATAGACTTTATCATCCTCCCAAATGAACTTTCTTTCTTTGTATGATTTGTTGAATTCTAAAGTAGTACAAAAAATTACTATATGTTCAAAGTGATTTCGATAAACCGTTTGTATTAAATCTAACATAAATATCGTTTTTCCACACCCAGTCATCCCGCAAAATAACCCGCAATGTGGTTCTTTTGTAAGGAAATTTAAACTGTTCAAGTCCATTGTTTTAATACACAATATCTTTTAATCTGTTATTCTCAATGTTCAGCTGAGCATCGCATAGTAAATACACATAAACATATATTTGTTTGCCCACTTCCGCTTCTTTATGAATTTGAATGTTTATTCCGCCTGACCCATCACCTACTGTTCTTCCGCTACCATGAAGTTTGTTATCATCAGTTGTTCTAAGATCTAACCACAAAGCATACTTCGAAAATAAATAATCTTCTAGTCTAACATCATGAAGATGGAGGTCTTTGCAAATTAAATCAACAGACGGATCTCTTAGTTGCCCGCCTCCACCAAACAGTTTTCTTATTTCATCAAAGTGCTGATAAGGTAAAAGACCGCTCGCAAACAATTGGTTCGGTTGCCCTTCAATCGTAGTAGTCAGCTTAGTTATTTTTGGATTATAAAACCTCTCGCTTAATCTATTAAAGGGTTTTTTGGTTTCTTCAAACAGCAGCAAAATTCCTTTCAACGACCTTGCTGATATATTCAAATCGATGTTCCAGATTGTGTCTATTGTGTTTTTAGTTAACTTACTGTGATTTAAAATTCTGTTGTAGTATATTGCAAATCTTGACTGGTATTGTTGTGAAATCAACCGAGCTAATTCTTGATGACGAACAACATCAAACTCTAATGTGATGTCTGAAATACTATATTTTGCATTTGAATCTTCTGTCGATCTGATAACACGGGCATAGTCATTAAAAGTAAATTCATACATAAGCCTATCTTGTAAAGCTCCCTGATAATATGGTGAGTGTGTGTTCAATAGTTCAAAGTCAAGAGGAATGTAGAATCGATTACCATAAACTTGAGCAACCAACGCATCTTTATTGCTATCTTTTTTATCATCAGCATCAATTCTATGTTTTATACCATTATCTCCTTGTATTCCCTGATAAACCCGATCTTTTCTTTCATTTTCTGTTAACCAGAGGTCGCAATAACTCAAAAAGACATCTGCGTTATCTAAAGACATTACCTCTCTCCCTTCAAGTTTAATAGTAATCTTACTAACGATCGCTCTACCAAGATTACCAACTAGAGTTCTGTTCGGATCCGTCGCTGACTCCAGTTCTATTTTAAATGCAAGACGAGCAGTGCCTGGCACGATGACTTCATTACTCCCCAGACTAGGAAATCTTACTGATAATATTTGTCTTTGATCGATAGTTGAAGGATTATTACTTATCACGATACTCTGCCTGGTTCCTTTTACACCGAGTGGTTCTTTTAACCGTCTGTATGGATCAAGACTCGACCCGTATGATTGCGACATCTCTCTTTTTTTAGAAATAAAATAAAAACATAATTATAAATAAAAACATGGAAGGAAAAGAAGCAGTCCACGATTATGATGCCTTTGACGATGAAGCTGGAGATGACATGAGTGAAGACATTCCTTTATTGTCTCGTCGTCGTAATCTACCATCTTTAAGACAAGAACTAGATGAAGCAGAACCAAACCCGAATGTAGAAGTTAGACCAAGGGAAGATAATATAGTAGTTGGAAAATCTCAATTTGAAATGCACTATGAAATACAGAAATCGAAAGTAATGGCTTTTCGTAAATTTATAGGTCAAGATTTATCCGATTTGTATGATCCTAATGACTATGTTTTAGATGGTGAAGGTCATTTATTTTTGAATAATAATGAATCAACCCGACTTACACACAAAAATAATCCAGCAAAGTTTTATAAAATAAGTTCACTAATTTCTCATGGCGTCCCCACTAATGATCTAAGACGTATTGGCGTTGACATAAAACCAAAACCAACCCTAAGCACGAAAGCTGTTTCTGCTCTTCAAAACACACTACAAGAACTGCCTACTGATTCCCAACTTCAATCGATTCCTCTTAGAGACTTAAGCGCAACTGCGGACCAGATAATAGAAATGGAAACTAGTTTTATAGCTTTAGAAGATGAAGAAACCCATTTAAAAACATTACATGATTCACCATTACCTATGAGAGAACTAATGGCGCTCAATTCAACATTACAAACTACCAGAGGCGAGTTAACAAATAATCTAGCAAAGTTAAGCGAACTGGATGCTCACATTGACAGAGAAAAACAGAAATTAGTTGAAGCGGACGACAATAACCTAGGACAAGACGTAAAAGACAGAATCATGCAAAGACTAGATGATCTTCAACAAGAGAGAGCTGCAAGACTAGAAGTACTGTCAACTAACCGTGAACAATTACGAACACAAGTCAGCAGAATAAAAGAAACCATCCAAAGAATTTTACACGAAGATACAACGTTAGCAGAAAGAATAAAAACTTTATTTAGAGAGCAAGGAGTCACGATAGCGAGCGTTATGACAGCTTTAGGGTTTGCAATCTCTACTTTAGTGTTTGCTTTAACAGGAACAGGTGGTGGTGGTGGTCAATTACCTTCTCCACCTTCTCCACCTTCGCCATCAAAAGACTCTTGGATTAAAAAACAACTGGAACATTTAACGAATCTATTAAAAAAATTAGGAGAAAAAGCACTAGATGCGCTACCCGGTATATTAGGTGGAATTGTTAGTTGGCTTTTTTCTACTGCAAGCAAAGTAGTCGGTTTTATGGCTGAACACTTATGGATGCTAATAGTTTTAGTTGTAGGATTACTCTCTAGTAAAATAAAAATAAACTAGACCGGCTGCTGTTAGAAAAATAACTAGTGCTGTCTTTTCGTTTTCGTGACTGTCAGTTAAGTTCGTTAAGTTCGTTGAGTTCGTAGAGTTAGTTAAGTTCGTAGAGTTAGTTAAGTTCATAGAGTTAGTTAAGTTCGTTGAATTCGTTAAGTTAATATTCTTTTTTTGACTGACAGGGATTGGATGGTGTGTTCTTTGTATGATCGACAATGTAGAATTTATTTTTAAATTTTTACCAACTGCTTGATTATCTTTTGCTATAAGGATTTCGTTGTTATAGTTTACAATTGTTCCTATTTGAAGTCTAAGATCAGAGGGCAGCATGTATAATCCACTACCAACAGCAAAGTCTACTTTTGATCTTGCAAATCTTAAAACGTCTTGATACCTTTTAATGCTTGCTGGGAGGTCAACTGTAGAATTGATTGCATCTTCTAAATTAGCTAAATACTGTTTTTGTGCATCAAACCCAGTAGAAGGATCCATTATCTCAGATTTAACTTGCGCTTGAGATCCTAGCAAACACCACACGTAAGTACGAATAGAATCATTTACTCGTTCTATTCCCGCCTTTGTCAGTCCTTCAGAAGTATCAAGAATAAAAGTAGACCAAGCGTTTTTATGTTTTTGTTGAATAGATCCCAGATGAACGGTCGTACCTGAAGAAAAAGACGTGTAAGGTGGATTCCAATCATAGTTATACTTTCTGTGCACGCCCCAATAATAAAGTGTTCCCAAACCATGATTACGATCTAACTTTTGCCTAAAGTCTGTATTCAAGTTAATGTTAAACTCATTACAAATCCGTTCAAAGGCCTTCAAGTCAATTCTGTTGTTGAACGGATTAAAAGTAGAATCATTCGGTAATGGAGCATGCAGTTCAGACAAAATACGCTTGAAAGTATAATAGAAATGAAATCTATAAACTGCTTTTACCATGACTCCAGGATGATTTAAGTGATCAGCGAAAGAAACACCACACCCTGTTGTTGCACAGAACACAGCAAAGTTTAACTGGTTTTGATAAAACTGCATTGGATGACTAAACCATGCCTTTGCGATGTTATCATGTTTAACACTAGGATTTAAATAATGGTTTAATGGATTACTGACCTTAACTTCAAAAGAATCAACTCCCACTGCAACAACTATTGAATCAACAGCTATAGTTTTAGGGTTATATGATCCAACTGCATATTTAACGTCTTTGTTATATTTAAAAGCATTCATTTATATATTCGCAATAAAAATGTTTATTTATATAACTGATCAAGACGAGCCAATAACACTACAATGCCCTTTAGAAAACAGTGATGGTAACCTTAAAGTTGCGCTCCATGAAATTTATTACAAAGTCAAATGGATTAACATAAGCAAATCCTTTAAAAATAATTGGATAAGAAAAATTAATAGCGCAGGGGAAATTGAACTAACTATACCAGACGGTTATTATGGTTTTTGTTCATTAAAAGAAATGCTAAGTAATTTAAACATTACTTTAAAACTTAATGAAGGAAATTTAAAAGTAGCGCTAATATTCAATGATCAAGAAAGAGTAAGTTACACCGTTGCACCAGAACTAGCAAAAATGTTAGGGTTTAGACCCCATAGTAGTAGTAATATATATAGCTTTTCACCTACAGAAGATAACTATACTTTTGAAGGAGAAAACTCGCTTAATCTTGGAATACATTCTTTATTATACGTCCATTTAGATATTTTGAGTACGGATGTTAACTTATTTGATAACCAGCCGTCTACTGTGTTAAGAGTTCTTCCAACAGCAAAAGCAGCATACTGTGATTACGAAATTATTACATTCACTAACTTACAGTTTAAAGAATTAGTTTGTGGGGTTCACCATTCACTAAAAATAAGAATAACTGACGAAAAAGGAAAAGAAGTTCAGTGCGACAGCTTGAATGCTTTATTAGAAATAAAATAATTTAGTATAAAACAATGTCGCGCGGACCAGATCAACCGGTTATGCTTGACCCTGTTAGATGCGCAACTTTAGAATTGAAGGACCTAGCAGACACAGAAGACTTTGATTTAAATGGGGAGATAGGAGCGCTGTATGGTTTTGAGTACACAAACAACGGCTATTATAAACGAGCAGAAATAAGTGATAAAAAGGTTCCTAAACTAGAGCAACTGCGTAATGTAGTAGCTGACAATGTTGGCCAGTTTGAATATAAAGTTGTTAGGGAAAGGGATAACAAATGGCATTTAATTCCATTCATTGATTGGGAAATAAAGTTTGAATTTTTAAGCCCGTTTACATTCTTTGATAATAACAAATACTTTCGCAAATCATTTAACTCAGGGCCGTTACATGTCAGTCTGATTCCACAAAACAACAGCAGAAGAGAAATAGCAATCAAACCTTATAAAAAGAGACAGTACATACTGCATAGAAAAAAGACAGTGACAAAAGATGCAGCCACGCAATTAGAGTTCATTCCTAAAATGGCTTTAGCAGACGAATTTACTATGATATTTGAACTTTCTGTTAGAGCAGACAACCCTGATTCCCTACCTGTTGGTGTTAGCGACAACCTAATGAAAGGGATTCTTATTTCTTGGCAAAACTTGGATGTTGAATCAGTGAGATGTACTATCGTTATTCAAAACCGCGGTGAAGAAATTAAGGCAGTGTCGACCAGCGATAAAGTTATATTGAGTGTTGATCCAGACAATCTTAAAGAATTAACGTACATTAATGTTACTAATTTAGATCTCATTGGGTTTTATTACACTGAAAGCATTTTGCCTGATGATCTTCTTAAAATAATAGCAAGTGCAAATTAAATGTTAAAATTTTTTTTTTTAAATATAAAAAGATGTCCGTTACAGTTTATCCAAAAATACCGAAAGAAAATACTGACAAAGAAAAGACTGATGGCGGTGATGATCCTGAAATCAGAAAGTTCAGATTGTCTACCATTACAGAAATACAAAGAGAATTGGAAAAAGACCTCACTAACTATAACAGAACCAAACGAAGGTACTCTTGTTTGTTTAATACAGCAACATACTTAAATACTGGATTTGGGAGTCTAGGTACTTTAACAGCAGGAAGCTCAGTAGGATTGTTGGCGACTGGTGCTGGATCAGTAGTAGCTTTGCCTCTAGGTTGTGTATCGTTGGCGCTGGGGTTGTTTTCAATGACAACGTCCGCTTTCAACAAAAAAATAAAAGTCAAACTTCAAAAGCATACAGCCATGGTTCAATTAATAATGGCAAAACTTAGTTCATTCCGATTAATTATCAGTAAAGCTTTGCAAGACTCTCAAATTTCGGATGAGGAGTTCAATAGACTGCAAGCTGACTACAATGATTACAAAATGCAAAAGTTCGAACTACAAAAAAAGTCAAGAGCAAGTTTTTCACAACCGCAAGACATAGAAGCAATAAAAAAAGAATGTGAAAAAAAAATAAACGACACATTAAAATCTGTTCTAGGGAAATAACAATAAGAACTCCAAAGGGTGCTTATTCAATTCAATATGATTACAAGTTTCGAAAGTCTACTGACTATGACACTTAGTTCTCCAGTGGCCAATGAATACGAAAACTCAGGTGATTTAAACACACGCTTTGTATTGTTTGAGTCGAGTGATTTTTTATTTACAACTGTTGTGTTTATTTCGTGTAACTTAGACTGTATTTTTATGTTGTCATGATAAAACGTCTTGGAGTCAAACAGTGCTTCTTTATAGTTATCGTGTGTCATGACCATTTGAACAACCGGTCTAGAAATTCCTTTTGCTTTTTTAATTACGCTAGTTTGGCTGGCAATTGAATACATCTTTGCTCTCAGACCAACGTACTCTTTGATTATAGTTCCATTCAGTTCATCCTTCATCTTACCGATTACCTTTTTATTTACGGATGAATGTAATGAAGATTCACTTGGGTAGTCAGAGGTGTCATACCAGGAGACAACACCTTTTGCTGAATCTGTCTCTAAATCTTTGTAGAAGTCTTCAGTCGGAATGTCTAGAATAAATGAGTCCGTATCTGTATAAAGTACTCTGGAGTCTGGATAGAGTGGTTTAAAGTAGTCGTAAAGAAATTCTAGCATCAATAACTTAGACAATTCAAGAACAGCAAACCCAATGAAGACTGGTTTATCTAGCTTCACATTAATTTTTTTCATCATTATCCCGTAAAGGTTGTCATGGAACTTTTTGAAGTCTTGATAATTAGGTTTTGAAGTTAATTTGATTGCTTTGTTTTCTTGGGTAACTAATCTAACGTCTTTGCGTTTGTGCGGGTTTTCCATTGTCTTTCCAAAACAACTGTTGTTCATTAGTTTAAAGAAGTCTTTTTCTGAGGCGTCGGTAGCTTGTGTTCTAAGATTAGTGTTCTTCATTATATATGGTTCCATGAACTTCCTCTGAGTGAACGAAATGATTCTATGAACTGCTGTTAGTCTTAATCCGTGACGTAAATAAAATTGTAGTAATCTATAATGACAGACGTATTTTTTTTTGGAGTGTAGATTAGGCACAAGTTTAGGGAGGTCATTCCCCACTTGAAGTCTTTCAACTGCTAACGGGTAGTCATTGTGCAGGTCATGGAGTTCGTCCGGATAATCTAAGTCGACTTCTAAAATAAATCCTGTTTCGTAAGAATCTGATAATTTCAAAAGCCATTGCAAAAACTCTGCGATATTAAAATTAAAAGGAGCTGTAAACATTTTAAAGTTACGTAATGGAAGTGACTGGCACATCGCCCAACCATAGAGATTGTTTGCATCTAAATACATGATATAATTTGATGGTTTAGAAGGATCGTAGTCGTCTAAGTATTTGTTGTTAGCCTTGCAGTAACCGTGTGAAGCCATAGAGATTCCCCCGCGTAGTCCGTCTTCAATCATCTGGAGAGTTGGTAGATCGGAGAGTAAGTCAATCTGTATTTTGGTAAATCTTAAGAAAGCATCCCAACTCATACCAGGAGCAGTGATATAATTAGCAGGGTCTAGACTGTAATGTTTTATACACGTTTTTCTGTAGTTCTCGAATACATCTGCAAGCAAACAAACGTCAGCCATTAAATAGGCGTCGTGGTAGTCTCCCATGGTCTGGCATTTTAACTTAATCCACGCTGACTGAGCATGGTTGTAGTCAGAGTCGCTTATATCTTTTCCTTTTAAACTAGAGTAGAATGCACCTTTGGGAGGTAATTTTAAATCGTCGAACCGCTCCCAACTACTCATGTACTCATAAGGGTATACTCCTTTTCGAACAAGTGCTGGATCAAAGTATTTTTCTGTTATAGTGCATTTGGATAGTGACTGACCTAAAGACTCTAGTGATCCCATCAGATGTTGTAATGAATCGTAAAAAGACAATTGACCTAATGTAAATGTCATGTACTTTTCTGAAGACTGAGCTATACAACTGACGGTTCTAAATTCATCAGTAACTGCTTGTAGAATTAAATGAGAGTCATATCCACGTAGATTGTGAAAGAATATAGGCAGTTTCCAAGTCTTTGGTTCAAACTTTAACTGCAAATTACAGGAGTTGTGTGCTGCTCCTCTGAATTTTCCACTAATGTGATCATGGTCTCGTACTTTATAGATGTCTGGACAGTCAGGGGAGTCTTCCACAAACCCTTTTCCGCAAATCCAACATTCAGTAGCTGATTCAAATTGAATTAAATCTTCAGGTGTCATGATTAAATCTAATAAATTTAGTTGGTTAGATAGTTCATTTCGTAGTTTCATCATTCTCATTAAAAAGATTTTTGCAGCATCGGGTCCTCTATAAAGTTCAGGTTCAAAATGTATCCCATCTGATCTAAGAACAATAAATGCGAATGAACAGATTTGATGATTATTCAATAAAACAGTTTTAGGAAGATTTTTAGGAGCTGGTCCTTGATAGGGTACAATGATTGACTCGAAATCAGCATAAACAACATAAGGACTTAATTGCAGTTTCTTCCAGTTTTTAAAGAACACCTTACTTCCTTCTTTCGGAGTAATAAGTTCAGTATTACAGTCAATGGATGAATTACAATGTTTTCTATGTTCAACCGCTGCTTGAATACTTGGCATTCTTAGTAAACATCTTCGACAGAATTCTTGTTTTTCTTTGTGATTTGTAGTATAGTTTATAAGTCTGCTCATTGTTCTGATTAAAGTGTAGTGTGTTTTTGTTCCGTCTGTTACTAAGAGAAGATCAATATGTTTTTTATCAGGATCACCAATCATAGGAGAGTTCTTTGAAACTCGGATTGGTTTAAGGTTTTCTTCTACAGACCATGTGTAGATGTTAATTGAAATTGGTTTATTCTGTTCTTCAAATTGATCAACTTCGCTTAGGCTTACAGGGAAGTCGATTCCATCAAAGTTTAATTCATTTATGTAAGGTTGATAGTTAATTACTCTTTCTGCGTTCTTTTTGATATAATGAAGTTTAGCTAAAACACACCACATAAAACATTTATCATCAGTATTTTTTATGTTTAATACTGCACGCTTTAAAACAAGTTCTTTAGGTAAAGGAATAAAGGAGTTTCCTACGATTGGAGCATATTTACTCTCCTTCATTTTAATTTCTAATACCCCGCCTTCTGACCAACCAGATCCTCTTAGTTTTGCCTCTTCTGATACGTTAATGAACTGGGTGATTAAATTGTCTGCCCAGGTTTCTGTAAAATCATTATATGAAAGAACTACTTGCTGTTTAGTAGAGACCCATACTTGAAGCTGCTCACCTTGGACTGTTTCATAATCTACGTACACTGCTAACATTACTTTAACTGGTGGTTCTATAGCTAGTTTTTCAGGTATTTGCGAAATAGCATGTTTTACACTTTTTAGTACATTTTTTGGATCAATAACTTCTAAATCCGTTTCTTTAAAAACTTTGTCTAAGTGCTCAATTATTTCATCAAGCGCCATTGTCATGTTGAGTTCCTTTTTCTAACTCAAATTATTTTGTTTAATTAAAAATAATTAATTTTGTTTCACCTAAAGTAGTGGCTTTTTTTTTTGATTTGGCAGAATAAAGGGGAGACGAATTTTTACTTTTTTTACCCCTTAAAGTAGCGTTTTTGTATCTAAAAGTAGAAGATTTTCCTCTTGAGCCAGAATCCCCCTTTAGCTGTTAAATCACGCTGTTTTCGTGAGTAAAAACGATTGAATCGCACTGTTTTTGTGGATAAAAAACGCAAGAAAATGGCTTAAATCACACCTTTTTTGGGGGGTTAAAAAGCATAAGAAAAAGTAGTGTTTTTTAGCCGTTTTTTAATAAACGGAGGAGTGAAACCGAAACCGAAACCGAAACTGAGCCAGAAGCCCCCTTTAGCTGTCACGCACACACACACACACACACACACACACACACACACACACACACACGCACACGCACGCACGCACACACACACACACACACACACACACACACACACACACACACACACACACACACACACAGAGTGAAAGAGGACAACAGACTGCACTGTGACGCAAACAAACGTTGCATGTTCGGGTCGCACGTCACAAATTAATGCAGCCACATCGCTGGTCAATTATTCCTTTTTTGTCTGAGTTTTTAATCCATTTTTGACTGTTTCTCATTCTAGTTGAGTGCTGGCTTAAAATAAAGGAATCCATAAGAAAAGCTTCGATTTATGGATGCCCAATTAATGAAGACACGCCCATCCCACCCCCTCCCCTTCCTCATCCGCTTCTAGACCTTACGCAATAATCTACCCTTCTGTCTTTAAGACTAAACGACTTTTAAGTAAAAGAAGATACATTCTATTAAATGAAAAAAACAGTTTTGTCTTTTTTCTGTCTACGTAAATAATGTTCACAAGTTGTTTAAACCAAACCAGATTTCTTAAGTTGATCCTGACAAGACTGGCTGATTGTGAGAAAAAGAAAACAAATGTCTTGAAACATATTCCTATGTGTGGCGTGTGACCATGTTTGTCGTGACAGATTGCTGTTTGTTTTCAGTCTGCCTTTCTCAGTTCCCTCCCCTGTGGGTGGTCAGACGCTACAACTACAAAACACTATCTCGTTACAAAACAACACAAATACAAAGCACTATGCTATTACAAAGCACTATCCCTTTCCTCTTAGACTTTGTCGCTGTGTTTTGGTGTAAGTTAAAGGGTACATAAACAAGCACGGAACTCTCCCCTGTTCAGCATTGTGGTGGTACCATAGCCGATGAGGTTTAGCCGAGGCGTGGTTACTGCTACGCATATCTGTATTATTGAAAAATCGGGAATTTACTGGTTTAGCACTGCCTCCGGGCATTGCCTCCAGTATTGTTCCCACCATCTTTGTATTTACAAATGCCCCACATGGCCGAAAGGCCGAAGAGGGCGTAAAACCCTATTTCCATCCCCTTTGAGGACGTCTCACAGTGTGTTCCCTTTCCCTGTTATTCCTCCGCTTGTAGCACGCATGTGTGTTAGAGGGCAAGGTGCACACACACTGGGTCTCACAGTGTGTTCCCTTTCCCTGTTATTCCTCCGCTTGTAGCACGCATGTGTGTTAGAGGGCAAGGTGCACACACACTGGGTCTCACAGTGTGTTCCCATTCCCTGTTATTCCTCCGCTTGTAGCACGCATGCGTGTTAGAGGGCAAGGTGCATACACATTGGGTCTCACAGTGTGTTCCCTTTCCCTGTTATTCTCCCGCTTGTAGCACGCATGTGTGTTAGAGGGCAAGGTGCACACACACACAGGGTCTCACAGTGTGTTCCCTGTCCCTGTTATTCCCCGCTTGTAGCACGGATGAGTAGAATGGGTGTTAGAGGGCAAGGTGCACACACACAGGGTCTCACAGTGTGTTCCCTGTCCCTGTTATTCCCCGCTTGTAGCACGGATGAGTAGAATGGGTGTTAGAGGGCAAGGTGCAAAGAAGCTCTGGAAGCTCACCCATGTTGCCCTCAATGAAACATTCGTATTCGTAATCCTCTGTGTGTTTCACTAGGGGCTGTGTGAGTAGGTGCTGTAGGCCGCCTTGAGGGAAGTGGTCGACCTTGAAGTGGAGATGTCAGTACATGCCTCTGCTATATCGCCATGTCATTAATCCAGTCTGACATATTAGGTGCTGTAGGCCTTGAGGGAAGTGGTCGACCTTGAAGTGGAGATGTCAGTACATGCCTCTGCTATATCGCCATGTCATTAATCCAGTCTGACATATTAGGTGCTGTAGGCCGCCTTGAGGGAAGTGGTCGACCTTGAAGTGGAGATGTCAGTACATGCCTCTGCTATATCGCCATGTCATTAATCCAGTCTGACATATTAGGTGCTGTAGGCCTTGAGGGAAGTGGTCGACCTTGAAGTGGAGATGTCAGCACATGCCTCTGCTATATCGCCATGTCATTAATCCCGTCTGACATATTAGGTGCTGTAGGCCTTGAGGGAAGTGGTCGACCTTGAAGTGGAGATGTCAGTACATGCCTCTGTTATATCGCCGTCACATTAATAAGCCAGGTCATTAATCCAGTCAGGTAGATTAGGTGTGCTGCTGGACGTGGCATCATGTTGGCCTCACGCTGATCGGGGGCTGGCTGGCCAGGTCATTAATCCAGTCAGGTAGATTAGGTGTGCTGCTGGACGTGGCATCATGTTGGCCTCAGGCTCATCGGGGGCTGGCTGGCCAGGTCATTAATCCAGTCAGGTAGATTAGGTGTGCTGCTGGACGTGGCATCATGTTGGCCGCTCGCTCATCGGGGGCTGGCTGGCCAGGTCATTAATCCAGTCAGGTAGATTAGGTGTGCTGCTGGACGTGGCATCATGTTGGCCGCTCGCTCATCGGGGGCTGGCTGGCCAGGTCATTAATCCAGTCAGGTAGATTAGGTGTGCTGCTGGATGTGGCATCATGTTGGCCGCACGCTCATCGGGGGCTGGCTGGCCAGGTCATTAATCCAGTCAGGTAGATTAGGTGTGCTGCTGGACGTGGCATCATGTTGGCCGCACGCTGATCGGGGGCTGGCTGGCCAGGTCATTAATCCAGTCAGACAGATTAGGTGCTGGACGTGGCATCATGTTGGACTCACGCTGATCGGGGGCTGGCTGGCCAGGTCATTGAGATAAGTGTTTGAAATAGGGTGTGCTCTTCCCTAGTTCTTCGTCGATCTCATGCCACGATTGTGGCCCTGTCGGCCACAGGATCAGGTGCAGATTCAGATAACGTTGAACCCAAACACTCGGCCACACCATCGCATCCACAAAACACGAATTCCATGGGGTTAGTCAGAAAGCCCCAACGCCGCGTACAAACCTCCACCGAGAGGTGCACGAATCGAGACAAGTCTACCTACTGTGATAGAAGGAAGTCAACTAAGAATGTGAACAACAAAGCATGTTATACTATATATTACTAGAATGCATACAATGAACTTTGAGACATTCTAGAAGAAGACAATGAAGAAACTAACCTTGAGCGGAAAGTTGATGCAATGATAGGCCTGACCTTGATAAACACCACATCTTACCACAATGTCCACGAAATCTGGACGGCACAAATTAATGTCACTTTTTTCCTCACTATATTGCAACACTGACAGTAAATTTAAAACCATAGCAAAGCAAATAACGAAAAGACCTTTAAAAATAAAAACAATATAAAATTAGTGTAAATGGATCTAAAAACAATTTTTTTTTTAAAATCAATGTCCCCCCCCCCCTCTGGGACATGTGTAAACGTGCAGATAGTGGATCGATCCTGGAGGTACTGCAGTACCAGGAAAACACCATTAATAATCTTCAAAATGTAGATGATATTCTAAACTAAGCCCCACATTTAGCGGGATAGGGTTGGTTGTTTGTTTGAATGTTGGTGAATAACCTAAATCTCCACATTGATTGCATTTCGCCCATGCCTTAAGAAGAAGAACTAACGTTGCTTAAAGAAAACACACAGGGTTAAGACTTCCATCTCGGGGTGGGCTGGGGGTGTTAAAGTTGCTCTCAGACAAAAGCTATGAGAGGCGAAGGGGGAGAAAAGAGCAGAGGGACAAGTAACACAGGGACATGTGACACAGGGACATGTGACACAGGGACATGTGACACAGGGACATGTGACATAGGGACATTAGGACACAGGGACATTAGGACACAGGGACATGTGACACAGGGACATGTGACACAGGGACATGTGACACAGGGACATATGACACAGGGACATTAGGACACAGGGACATTAGGACACAGGGACATTAGGACACAGGGACATGTGACACAGGGACATGTGACACAGGGACATGTGACACAGGGACATGTGACACAGGGACATGTGACACAGGGACATGTGACACAGGGACATTATGACACAGGGACATGTGACACAGGGACATGGGACATTAGGACACAGGGACATTAGGACACAGGGACATTAGGACACAGGGACATTAGGACACAGGGACATTAGGACACAGGGACATGTGACACAGGGACATTAGGACACAGGGACATTAGGACACAGGGACACTAGGACACAGGGACATGTGACACAGGGACATTATGACACAGGGACATTAGGACACAGGGACATTAGGACACAGGGACATGTGACACAGGGACATTAGGACACAGGGACATTAGGACACAGGGACATTAGGACACAGGGACATTAGGGCACAGGGACATTAGGGCACAGGGACATTAGGACACAGGGACATTAGGACACAGGGACATTAGGACACAGGGACATGTGACACAGGGACATGTGACACAGGGACATGTGACACAGGGACATTAGGACACAGGGACATTAGGACACAGGGACATTAGGACACAGGGACATTAGGACACAGGGACATGTGACACAGGGACATTAGGACACAGGGACATTAGGGACACAGGGACATTAGGACACAGGGACATTAGGACACAGGGACATGTGACACAGGGACATTAGGACACAGGGACATTAGGACACAGGGACATTAGGACACAGGGACATTAGGACACAGGGACATTAGGACACAGGGACATGTGACACAGGGACATTAGGACACAGGGACATGTGACACAGGGACATTAGGACACAGGGACATTAGGACACAGGGACATGTGACACAGGGACATTAGGACACAGGGACATTAGGACACAGGGACATTAGGACACAGGGACATGTGACACAAGGACATTATGACACAGGGACATGTGACACAGGGACATTAGGACACAGGGACATTAGGACATAGGGACATTAGGACACAGGGACATTAGGAAACAGGGACATTAGGACATAGGGACATTAGGACACAGGGACATTATGACACAGGGACATGTGACACAGGGACATTAGGACACAGGGACATTAGGACACAGGGACATGTGACACAGGGACATTAGGACACAGGGACATTAGGACACAGGGACATTAGGACACAGGGACATTAGGACATAGGGACATGTGACACAGTGACATGTGACACAGGGACATTAGGACACAGGGACATTAGGACACAGGGACATGTGACACAGGGACATGTGACACAGGGACATTAGGACACAGGGACATTAGGACACAGGGACATTAGGACACAGGGACATTAGGACACAGGGACATTAGGACACAAACGCACAATGTGTAAAACAACAAATAGCGCGATCACCGCAGGTATAGGGCATGAACCGTATAGGTTTACAGCCCGTACATCGCCCCATGGAGCCATCCCAAACAGGCGGCACTAAAACAGCACTAATTAGCCCGAATTACGTGGACAACACTGACTCCTTTCAACCCTTTGGTTTCTGGGTCCTGGGTCCCTTTTCTTTGTTTTACTGTCTACAAGTCTCTGGTTCTTTGTCTGCTAGCTTTGTCTCTGTCCTTGTTCTTTCCTAAGCCTCTGCGTTTTCCCTCTGTCTCTTAATCTGTCTACCTGCATGCATGCCTACTTGTCTGTCTGTCTCTCTCTCTCTCTCTCTCTCTCTCTCTCTCTCTCTCTCTCTCTCTCTCTCTCTCTCTCTCTCTCTCTCTCTCTCTCTCTCTCTCTCTGTCAATGTCAATACTTTTACCATGGTAAAATAAAGGTTCATTATCATTATCATTAACATTCTCTCTCTCTCTCTCTCTCTCTCTCTCTCTCTCTCTCTCTCTCTCTCTCTCTCTCTCTCTCTCTCTCTCTCTCTCTCTCTCTCTCTCTCTCTCTCTCTCTCTCTCTCTCTCTCTCTCTCTCTGCTCTCTCTCTCTCTCTCATGAGAAGTAGGCAGACGGAGATACAGAGAGACAGACATCAATGAAAGGCAGACAGATATACGGGGAATGAAGTGCTTGAACGCGAACATGAAAATTCATCTCTTCATTTTTATCACCAAAAATAATATGCGTCTATTAGAATATTAGTATACAAGTGCATTATTTGTTTCCGACTGAATTATGTTTACAGTCAGTTATACTCCATACATCCTTATTGACCCCTGACCTCGCAAAACACAGACAACCCTCACACACTCATAAACACACACACACACACACACACACACACACACACACACACACACACACACACACACACACACACACACACACACACACACACACACACACACACACACACACACACACACACACACCATTTTAACTGAATTTAACCACCACCACCACCACCACCCCTCCCTGGAGGCACTCACAAACAGATTGTTCCGTTCTGCGTTGCGGAAGAAGGCCCGCCGCCATAGCAGTAATGTTATTACCCGAACAGACGGGATAAACATGGTAGTCTGAACATGGTAGTCTGAACATGGTAGTCTAATCTTATGTAAATCTCCGTGGCATCATTCACCCACATACTAACGCCAGGGTTGTTTATACGCTTCTTGGTAAATTAAATAAAGATGGTACAAACTGGGATGTGACTGTCAAACAGGAAGTCACCCTCCCGCCATGTTTGTTGTGGCAGAAAATATCGAATCTCATTGGTAGAGAGAGGTAGGGATTAGCATGTGTACTTAGAATGCCAAGCAGAGGTTGGTTTGTGTGTTTGGTTTGGAAGAACATCCCACCTCCAGGAACCTGGAAAGGCCATTCGATTTGTCGGTAGTTGGTCCATCTATTGTAGTTTGATCTGGGCCAATTTTTGCGTATTGACAATCCCGGGGTACTTCAACTGATTGTGAGAAGGCTACTGGCTGTTTCTAAAAGAAATTCTTGAAATCTCAGACATCCATGTTGAAGAGAAAAACAAAATGTTGGTCTCGTGTAGATACCAGTAGATGAGTATTTCCACCGATGTCGTGGGAAAAACATATATTGGTCTGCGTTTGTTTTGTGAGCTGTCACTGCACTGGTATTTCGTCTTTGGGAAGCAGTATGCATTGATAAACAAGAAAGGCAAAGCCTTCAAGGTTCAGTCGCTACTACCAACACACACACACGCACGCACGCACACGCACGCGCACACGCACACACACACACACACACACACACACACACACACACACACACACACACACACACACACACACACACACACACACACACACACACACACACACACACTAATATAGACTCACTTCGTTAACACGAGTGAGCCAAAAAAGGCAGTGGCCAATATAACAACGTGTGTGTGCGTGTAAGCGTGCTTGCGCGTGCGCATGTGTGCATACATGTATGTGTGTGTGTGTGTGTGTGTGTGTGTGTGTGTCTGTGTGTGTGTGTGTGTGTGTGTGTGTGTATATATATAGTTAAGAAATAAATCCTATAGACCAACGATCACCATCAGATGGTGAGCTGTGCAGGACAGATGAATCAAATAATACAGAAAAAGATAACAGCCGCACAAGCCAAACTTCCCACCCCACACAACTCTGTAGGACTAAAAAGTTGCATTTGAAATGCCGAATTGATGAAACTTTTCTGTATCTAATGTATGAATTTGTGAACTTCAGAAACAGTTAACGTTATAAAATATTCTGTGTTCCTTTCAACAACAACAACAACAAAAATATATATATAATATATATTTTTTATTAATAATCAAAATAATAAAATGTGCTGATTTACCTTTTCTCCCAATGGGGGAGGGACAGTGCCCGATGCAAAGACAGCTGTTTCGTCTTTGAGAAAGACTCTTCAGTCTGCATATCGGCCTGCAAAGAATGTCCACAGTGAACATTCAAACTGAGCTAGAAGACCTTCCCCGAGAGAAAGGTTGTCCTCTTTGCACCAGATCGAAAGTCCACAATAAAAGCAAACCAGCACAAAGTTAAACCAGAAAAAGTAAAAAGCTTCTGTAAAATGAACAAAATAATAATGTTCTGAAATTTTAATTTCAAAAAACCTAATTGGTGACATCCTGACTGGCAGATCCCTAGGATGGCTTCGAACGTTTTGCCTCCACCATATTATTTGATTGATCTGTCCTGCACAGCTCACTATCTGATGGTGATCGTTGGTCTATAGGATTTATTTCTTAACTATATTGTTCCTCTTAGAGGACATCCTGACTGGCAGATCCCAAGGATGGCTTCCAACGCTTTGCCTCCACCATAGCATACTACTATTTGTATCCTTAATTTGGATATCACCTCAGTAGTTTGCCCTCTTTAGTCAGGTCTATTAGGTTTTTTGAAATTAAAATTTCAGAACATTATTATTTTGTTCATTTTACAGAAGCTTTTTACTTTTTCTGGTTTAACTTTGTGCTGGTTTGCTTTTATTGTGGACTTTCGATCTGGTGCAAAGAGGACAACCTTTCTCTTGGGGAAGGTCTTCTAGCTCAGTTTGAATGTTCACTGTGGACATTCTTTGCAGGCCGATATGCAGACTGAAGAGTCTTTCTCAAAGACGAAACAGCTGTCTTTGCATCGGGCACTGTCCTTCCCCCATTGGGAGAAAAAGTAAATCAGCACATTTTATTATTTTGATTATTAATAAAAAATATATATATATTTTTTTATTTTTTATTTTTATTTTGTTTTGAAAGGAACACAGAATATTTTATAACGTTAACTTGTTTCTGAAGTTCACAAATTCATACATTAGATACAGAAAAGTTTCATCAATTCGGCATTTCAAATGCAACTTTTTAGTCCTACAGAGTTGTGTGGAGTGGGAAGTTTGGCTTGTGCGGCTGTTATCTTTTTCTGTATATATATATATATATATATATATATATATGTGCGTGTGCTTGTGTGCTTGTGTGCGTATGCGCGCGTGAGCGTGTGTGCTCGCGTGGCGTGTATGCGTGTAGGCTACGTGTGTATACCAGTTATCTTTTTCTGTATATATATATATATATATATATATATATATATATATATATATATGTGCGTGTGCTTGTGTGCTTGTGTGCGTATGCGCGCGTGAGCGTGTGTGCTCGCGTGGCGTGTATGCGTGTAGGCTACGTGTGTATACCAGTGTCTGAATACTTGTGTCTGTGTCTATGATTGTAATATATTTTCGGTAGATAACAACATAATTGTTTAGACGATCCGTCTTTCAAACAGTGGAATCACAATTCAGTAGAACACACAGGCTGCATTACATCATCTGTTGCAGTGACAGCCCTCCGCCCAAGTTCAATTGAGTCTGTTTGCGGTTTGTCTCAGTTTATGTCTGTTTCTCTCTCTCTGTCTCTCTCTGTCTCTCTCTCTCTCTCTCTCTCTCTCTCTCCTCTCTCTCTCTCTCTCTCTCTCTCTTCTTGTTATGCATTTTTTACTTTCTTTTGTTTTCCTTTTCTTGTTATTTGGCTTTTCTTTTTCCCCTCGAGGGCATGGTGTAAAGAAGCTTGAGCTTATCCGTTTACCCTCATTAAACATTCGTATTCGTATTCGTATTCTCTCTCTCTCTCTCTCTCTCTCTCTCTCTCTCTCTCTCTCTCTCTCTCTCTCTCTCTCTCTCTCTCTCTCTCTCTCTCTCTCTCTCTCTCTCTCTCTCTCTCTCTCTCTCTCTCTCTCTCTCTCTCTCTCTCTCTCTCTCTCTCTCTCTCTCTCTCTCTCTCTCTCTCTCTCTCTCTCTCTCTCTCTCTCTCTCTCTCTCTCTCTCTCTCTCTCTCTCTCTCTCTCTCTCTCTCTCTCTCTCTCTCTCTCTCTCTCTCTCTCTCTCTCTCTCTCTCTCTCTCTCTCTCTCTCTCTCTCTCTCTCTCTCTCTCTCTCTCTCTCTCTCTCTCTCTCTCTCTCTCTCTCTCTCTCTCTCTCTCTCTCTCTCTCTCCAAACAGACACATCGAGTCAGTCCGAAACAAGGCAATAAATGGAAGCGATCCTCCAATTTCGCTTTCCTCTAGAGAGTTTTGATGTCCAGTTTGGCCAGTTAAATATTAGAAAGATTTCCGGGGGCCATGTTGTGCTCACTGACCATTTCAGTTTGGGGTTTCACCCGGAACTGACAGCCCACAACACGGAAAAACACACCGCCAAACGACCGGGAATTCCCGGTGTAACGCCGAGTTTTCACCCCCACCCCCATTTTGCCCCCTCGGGGTCGGTTTTATGTAATTATTTTATTTTGGCCTTAATTGAATCAGAACCGGGCAAAAATGCAGTTTAGCACCCCACCTCCATGTTTACGACCCTCAATCTCAAAGTCTGCTTCTTTTAGTTTTATGAACATGCGTTTTTTGTGTGACTGATGAGGGAGGAAAAAAAAGGGGGGGTGGGGGGCTGCATTTTTACCAAATGACAACTTTTTCGTTGCCATTGGGTTAAACGTGTGCTAAGTGCATGGGCACACGGGACCTCGGTTTATCGTCTCATCCGAAAGACTCAACGTTCAAACCATAAGGCCTAGTGCAGAGTGAGAGGAACAATCCCCTGTATCCTGGTTCGAACTCGGGTTTACTGTGCACGAGGCGAACGCGTTACCTCTGTGCCACTCTACACCTTACATAAATCGTTGCACCATAGTAAGCAAAGCACACACACCAAACAAACAAACACAAGGGAATAAAAACAAAGAAGTCTCAGGGGGAAGAATCGTCAGGGAGGGGCAGATTACAACTCTGACACCGGTGGTAAAGCTTCCAATTGGAGTGACCAGGATGTGAAGGCTGCCACGCTGCATCATCATTCACCCACTGACAGAGCGCAGCCACGGTCAGAGAAAAACACTAAACAAACATCTGGCTAACAGTCACGGAGCGAAGGTGGTAATGCTTCCACTGCTGTCTGTTTGTTTCTGGCTGACTGGTAATTTTGCCACGATAGCGTTTGAACGGAGGGACCTGGAATCCTCACAGTGGGCATGCCGATAGGTAGTTAGGATATCTAGGCCCAATTCGAAGATGAAGGTCATTGGTCAAAAGTCAAGGTCACTGGAGCAAACAACGTGCCGCGCAACATAGATTCGCTCCACTCGGGCTGCTGGTCTCGGATTCTGATACTTGAACAAGCCGGGGTGTAGCTGCGAATTGGGATTCGGAATGAGCGGCGTGGGAGCAACGCCACTGTACGACCCAGAAGATGGGACAGCAAAAAAGAAAAGAAAAAAAAAAGAAAAAAAGTACCGTGCGGCTGCTGATTTAGCGTCTTCACGCTCTAGTTCTATTTCTGCGTCTGAACAAACACCCACATTCATCAGCCTGAACAAACACCCACATTCATCAGCCTGAGCAAACACCCACATTCATCAGCCTGAACAAACACCCACATTCATCAGCCTGAACAAACACCCACATTCATCATCTTTCTAATATTTAACTGGCCAAACTGGACATCAAAAGGGTTTGTTGCATTGCTTTTGTTATTCTTGGATTTGTTTATGTTTGTTGCCCTGAATCCGATGCCTCTATTTTATCCTATAACCATTTTCACAGTAAACACCAACGTCGTCTCTCTCTCTCTCTCTCTCTCTCTCTCTCTCTCTCTCTCTCTCTCTCTCTCTCTCTCTCTCTCTCTCTCTCTCTCTCTCTCTCTCTCTCTCTCTCTCTCTCTCTCTCTCTCTCTCTCTCTCTCTCTCTCTCTCTCTCTCTCTCTCTCTCTCTCTCTCTCTCTCTCTCTCTCTCTCTCTCTAAGTATTTATCTGTTATTACAATTAGTAAATTTCGCTATGCTCTCGCAAGCTTTCGTCTAGGACTATTATATGTGATATCAATATCAGCAACAGGTATAACGACAAATCGATAAATGTCCATTTTGCAACAATTAATAGAAACTGAATTTCATTTCTTGTTTGAATGTCCAAAGTATGTGAATGAATTAATGAAAAATGGTGTTTTACGTCCTCTCGGCCAGGAACAGACACATATGGGACATTTGTAAATACAAAGATGGTGGGAACAATACTGGAGGCAATACCCGGAGGCAGTGCAATTCCAGTAAAGTCCCGATTTTTTAACAATACAGATAGGTGTAGCGGTAACCACGCCTCGGTTAAACCTCATCGGCTATGGTACGCCAGAAGTAAACTGTCCAAAGCATGTATGTTTACGCAAAAACTATCTGTCACGTTATTATTCATATTTAGATAGGGAGTGTCTTGTTCATGTCTTACAATCTGAAAATACCTTTATATTAAGACATTTGGCAATGTTTATATCTTATGCGCTGAAAACTAGAAATGAACTTATGATTGACTAAATTTGCTTTTCTTACAGATTGCAAGTAACAGCGAAAACACTTCTGAATTCAAATGACTTCCCCTTGTGATTGATTGCATTTTGTTTCTTTAGAAGTAAATGACGTCCTCTTTTCGTTGCTTTCATTTCATATGTATTGTTATGTCGACTACCAACGTGTACCCATTGCATACAGGCCGGTGGCCTTGCGATTAAATTGGTCAGTTTCTCTCTCTCTCTCTCCTTTTACTTTTTTCAATCAATAACCACACGCAAAATATAGCAAGGCGTAGAAATTCACACAAACCAGAATTCGTTGCATTTTAACCCTTTCACCGCCAAAGTCGCATTTTGGCACCACAGTGACTTAACACCAAAGCCAGTAAAAGGCATCAAATTGGGATGTATTGTCTAACAACCCTTTGGTCTTAGTTTTGGGAAGTAATGGTAGACGTTATTTTATGTCACAGAAGAATCCCCAATGGTGCATATGATTTTTGCTCTCTACCCAGGTAAATGGAATTGAATTTTGTTTGCTGAAAAATAGCTGGCGGTGAAAGGGTTAAAGACTGTTGATTATTTGAATACAACACAACAGATGAAATACAGCGATTGAAATGAAGTTAAACTAAAACACATCATACTTTTAGCAACAGGCACATTACGTAACAACTGCCCTCCGAGGGATATACTGGGGGCCTTTTCCTACATATAGTTCCTCACCTTCTGAGAGTGTTGATTATTTGAATACAACACAACAGATGAAATACAGCGATTGAAATGAAGTTAAACTAAAACACATCATACTTTTAGCAAAAGGCACATTACGTAACAACTGCCCTCCGAGGGATATACTGGGGGCCTTTTCCTACACATAGTTCCCTACCTTCTGAGAGTGTTGGGCTTGTAACTTCCTATGATGTCACTTTATTTGATTCTGCCTTTTCTCTTTGCTTACTGTCATTTACTATCTTTCTGCCTTTGTTTTTAGAAACCCTT
>CM065697.1:52618021-52633021 GCA_017654935.2 Phymorhynchus buccinoides
TGTTTTTGTAATTGTATTTTTGTTAGAATTTTAAAGCAACATATTTAATAAAACAGAATGTATTGAATACAAATCTAAACATTACATAATTATTTTGTTGCGTATCAATGTTTAACAAGAGGCAAAGCCTTCAATGCTCACGTCTGATTTTTATTACTATAGCAGGCATGGGAATTCCCATGACAATTCCCATGCCTGTATAGAGAGAATACTGTTATGTAGACACTTGTGCATCTGAAAACATAATTTTTATTTTACTGTGTAAATTAAATTATTTCTATGCATTAAATTACCCCTACCCTTTTCTTTAAAATTTAATTATATGTATGTTTATATATGCGCATGTAACATAGTGGAGCCCTATTTTTATTTTTGGCAAACAAGTAAAATTGAAAAGCATATTGACCAAGCTTTCAGAAAAACATAGTGACCAATCCCCCCCTCCCCCCCCCCCCCCCCCCGCCGGGGTAAGGGGGGGTCTACGGACACCTGTAGTAGGCCTACAATCTTTGCCTGTATGTCTAAGCCTCTTACTCTTAGAAAATTAATAATTGAAGTTGCGTAATTCGTAAGGCCATACTCCTGATCTGTTACTGTTTTAAACTGATTGTTCATGCGATGAAAACTTGTTCCACATCATCTACATTTCTGTAAGATATTTTATATTAGTCCTAATATTTTATTTTCGTTTCGTTAATCCCCCCCCCCCCCTCTGCCACAAAGCAAAGGTCAAGGTCACAGCCAGCAAGCTCATCCATGTTTATCTTCCCCTGTACAGTCTTTGCTCATGGTGATCAATCGTCTAGGCCTAACAAAGGATTCGTACGTCGAAGGCAGCGAAATCGACGAACCCTGGATTTTCAGTATATTTTTTTTCAAGACTGAAATGAATGTGGGCTAAATGTTAAGTACGTCGTCTTGATTATGAGGTAAGGCGTGATATCTTATTCTCTAGGCCTAGGCCTTGTTGCCGGAAGTGCGGTAGGCTAAGTATTGCATGCGCAGAGATGATGTGCGAATGAACACGAACAACCGTTGTCAAACTCAAACTCAAAGGCGCAAATAAAACGAAACAACCGGGCCGTCAACGCACACACTCGGTACATCCATTTGTTACAGAAAATATAAGTTAACGACGTTAAAATGTACCTATTTGTACACACCTGAAGTCTTGTGTTTCTTTTTAATTAGAGCGTTTTTGCATATCTAATGGAGAGTCTTCTTTCCAGTATCTCCTACTCGGTACAACACAACAGTAATCTCTGCAACAAATGATTTTCTTTCTTTTGTTCCTTACCGATGTATCTGACTGCTTTGATCGTAATGACTTGAAGGCTCACGTCAAAATCAAGTATCCTGCTAACTTTAACCCTCTAACATCTTATGTTTTTTTGAGAAAACGACAACGTTAAAGTTTGAGTGGAGAGTGAGAGTCTTCTATAGTTTGAAGAGTGTGACTGAGTCAAGGTTAAAGGTTGCACAACAGTAATCTCTGCAACAAATGATTATCTTTATTTTGTTCTTTATCAATGTATCTGACTGCTTTGATCGTCGTGACTTGAAGGCTCACGTCAAAATCAACTATCCTGCTAACTTTAACCCTCTAACGCCTTATATGTTTAGAGAAAATGACAACGTTAAGGTTTGAGTTAAGGTTAAAGGTCGGGGCCACGGACGCACACACACACACACACACACACACACACACACACACACACACACACACACACACACACACACACACACACACACACACACACACACACACACACACACACACACACACACACACACAACCGAACATGTACGATACTATAAACTCACTTTGTGTTCTAGAGAAGCGAGAGGAAGTTTAAAAAAAAACGACGTGAGCCAAAAATTGAAAAAAACAAATGTAGTCCAGAGAGAGAGAGAGAGAGAGAGAGAGAGAGAGAGAGAGAGAGAGAGAGAGAGAGAGAGAGAGAGAGAGAGAGAGAGAGAGAGAGAGAGAGAGAGAGAGAGAGAGAGAGAGAGAGAGAGAGAGAGAGAGAGGAGAGAGAGAGAGAGAGAGAGAGAGAGAGAGAGAGAGAGAGAGAGAGAGAGAGAGAGTGAGAGAGAGAGAGAGAGAGAGAAGAGAGAGAGAGAGAGAGAGAGAGAGAGAGAGAGAGAGAGAGAGAGAGAGAGAGAGAGAGAGAGAGAGAGAGAGAGAGAGAGAGGAGAGAGAGAGAGAGAGAGAGAGAGAGAGAGAGAGAGAGAGAGAGAGAGAGAGAGAGAGAGAGAGAGAGAGAGAGAGAGAGAGAGAGAGAGAGAGAGAGAGAGAGAGAGAGAGAGAGAGAGAGAGAGAGAGAGAGAGGGAGAGAGAGAGAGAGAGAGAGAGAGAGAGAGAGAGAGAGAGAGAGAGAGAGAGAGAGAGAGAGAGAGAGAGAGAGAGAGAGAGAGAGAGAGAGAGAGAGGAGAGAGAGAGAGAGAGAGAGAGAGGAGAGAGAGAGAGAGAGAGAGAGAGAGAGAGAGAGAGAGAGAGAGAGAGAGGGAGAGAGAGAGAGAGAGAGAGAGAGAGAGAGAGAGAGAGGAGAGAGAGAGAGAGAGAGAGAGAGAGAGAGAGAGAGAGAGAGAGAGAGAGAGAGAGAGAGAGAGAGAGAGAGAGAGCGAGAGAGAGAGAGAGAGAGAGAGAGAGAGAGGAGAGAGAGAGAGAGAGAGAGAGAGGGAGAGAGAGAGAGGAGGGAGAGAGAGAGAGAGAGGGAGAGAGGAGAGAGAGGAGAGAGAGAGAGAGAGAGAGAGAGAGAGAGAGAGAGAGAGAGAGAGAGAGAGAGAGAGAGAGAGGGGGGGGGGGGGGCGAGCCGTGTGTGGGCCACACCTACCCAGACACAAACTAGGGACTTAATGGTGGTGGGTCAGTGGGTCTTTAAAGACCACATGGCCGTTGGAGAGTCGTTTACAGGCCAATGTTTGGCGGTGTATGTACACAAGTTGTGATCTCTTTTTGTGTTTGGTTACTACTTTATTTAAGAACATTTCTATAGCGCTGAACCTTTAAGCTCTAAGCGCTTTTCTACTGTCATTTTGTTTTCTTTAACCCTTTCGCCGCCAGCCATTTGTCAGCCACAAAATACCATTAAACTTGCCTGGGTAGAGCAAACATTATATGCAATATTGAGAATTCCTCTCACATGCATAACATTAGGCCTATCATTACCTCCCAAAATGAAGACAATAGGGTCTTTGGAGACATGGGTGTTAAAACCATTGTGGTGCAAACATGCGACATTGGCGGTGAAAGGGTTAAAGACCCACTGGTCAGTGTGACCCACATACAAGTTCCCCATTCGCGATCGTGGCTGCTCTTCAAAGACCCACTAGATCACGTGTCAAAATCACGGGTTTCACGTGTTTTCCTTTTTATAGCTGGAAATAAATCTTGTCTTGACCAGGTCTCTCTACCATACAAATACCCCCAAATCCAAAGTGAAATATAGTTTTAAAGAACAGCCTCACTTTGAACATGGGGATATTTATATGTGGGTCACAGCTATCCAGAACAAAACAAGGGACTTAATCGTGGTGCGAGAGAGAGAGAGAGAGAGAGAGAGAGAGAGAGAGAGAGAGAGAGAGAGAGAGAGAGAGAGAGAGAGAGAGAGAGAGAGAGAGAGAGAGAGAGAGAGAGAGACTTCGGGAGGGAGACATAAATCTGCCAGCCAGCCAGCCAGCCAGCCATAGCAGTGAAGTGTGACAATACCTCGCTGTTCAATAACCGGCCAACAACTCTACAGCGAAACAACGCCAGTGCAGTTAGCATTGGACATCCGATGGTCTTTTAACAGTGGTGTACACACGTGTTGTCATGTTCTCCTTCTGTTCCCTTTCAGATGGCTGTTGCTGTGAACACAGACTATTCCCACTGGAGCCCATCAACGCGCCATCAGTGTGCGGCACTCCATCAGTCATGCCCCTGATCGCAGTTTACCTTCCAGGGAATGTGCCACGGTAAGGCCTGTTGTTTACACAGGCCGATACTGATGGAAAAGAGAAAACGGCGACACGGGGTGGGGAGGGCGTAGACTGAAGGGGGGGGGGGGGGGGGGGGGGGGTGTGGGGTTTGTGGATACGACGACTATCACTCCAACTTTCTTAGAGAATGGAAGAAGCGATTGTCGACTTTGATTGGCTTCAACACAATGGATGGTGGCTGTTTAGGGTGTGGATGTGGGTGGATGTGAGTGGATGTGGGTGGATGTGGGTGGATGGGTGTGGATGGGGGTGGATGGTGGTGAGAGGGTGGGATGACACACTCACTGCCTTGAAGAATGTCGTTTTAAAAAATAGAATTAAATACACTTTTAAAATAAAATAAAGACAAGAACGAACTTGTTTCTTGCAGAATTAATGAAAAGTCACAAATCAAATAAAACTAGATTGAAAAGTTATGGAATGTAGCATTCGAGAATCACCCGCGGAGTTACGCAGCCACACCCCGACTTCGGAGGATGACTGTGATTATCTTGCTGCTGCTGCATACTGTCACTATCTTACTGTTTCTGCTGCTGACTGTCCCTATCTTGCTGAGTAGATTTCCCATAAAAGCATCCGAGAATCACCCGCGTTGCTAGTTTTCAAGGTCACACGTCATGGTAATGACCTTGACCTTGACCTTGACCCCAACAGGCACATTTGCCATACCCAGCCAACATTCCCACCTGATTTCATCTTGGGAACTCCATTTTTCCGACCCCCCGATTTTCAGGGTCCAGTGATCTCCTTGACCTTGACCTTGATTGGTTAACAATATTGGGAAGGAGCATAAGCCAAACCACCTTCATACCAAGTTTCAACATCCTATGTTGACTTGTGCCTGAGATATGGCTATAATTAGTTTTTCAGTTTTGAAGGTCATGACCTTGACCTTGACACCAAAAGGTACATTTACAGTACCTAGCCTACATGCACATCAAGTTTCATTTTCCTATCCTTATTCCTTCATGGTGATATGCTGTTATCTTGGGAACTCCATTTTTCCGACCCCCGATTTTCAGGGTCCAGCGATCTCCTTGACCTTGACATGACCTTGATTGGTCAACAATATTCGGAAGGAGCATAAGCCAAACCACCTTCATGCCAAGTTTCAACATCATATGTTGATTGATGCCCGATATATGCCTAAACATAGTTTTTCAGTTTGCAAGGTCGTACGTCAAGGTCATGACCTTGACCTTGACCTTGACACCAAAAGGCACATGCACATCAAGTTTCATCTTCATATCTTTATTCCTTCATGGTGATATGCTGTTAGTAAACCCACACACATGCGTACATACAATTAATCAATTACATACAATTAATCAATTATCGAGTAAAGACATTAGTGTAACTTTTTATTGGGTTCCCTCCCATTGTGGAATACACTCAAATGAATTGGTTGATCGAGCAGCTAGAAGTGCAGCGCGTAATTCCGAGGGAACGATTCAACTTAATGTGAATTTAAATCTGCATGAATATTATAAACATATTGACAAATTATCCAAAGATAATTTTGACAGCATGTTATGACTTCAGACAGACCATTTTCACGCTATTGTATAAAAGGCTCAAGTACAATGAATTCCTACTTAATTTTAAAACAGCTCAAAGATACAAGTTCAAGACAAATCGTATCTTCGATGTTTAATCTTCGTTTCAATGCTTTTAAAACAAAATGTTCTAAAGACGTTAAGTTATATGTGGAAATCAAATATCTATAGATCATTTACTCCTATAAAAATTATTGTCCTAGAATTAAAGAACAAATCAACAAAACTGTTGGTGAATTGCTGAACCATCAAACGCCTTTAACCATTGAACAAATATTAAACAACTTTAATATCCTTAAGCGGTTTTTTTCAGAAATCCTGCACATAAGTCCTGTTGGTATTTTTCTTTGAGTTACTAATTAATTGTTGGTTTAAATTGTGTTATTATATTTTTGCTGTTAGCCATTTAGAAATTAGGACACACTTGTTTAGCTCTTCATGTTACATAAGTCAGTTTGAAATGTTACTGTATGTCCCCCCATCCCTCCCATCTTATATATCTGCTAATGTAATTTTTACACGCACTCAGTTAGTTTTGTATGAATAGATGTGTAGGGAAAACACATAAATAACACTACCATTCACGCACTCACACACACACTCACTTCAATAGCTATCTGCTGTAGGCTTAATTAATTTCACACATACATTTTGTTTTTGTTCTTGTTGTTGTTGTTGTTGGGTTTTTTTGGTTGTTGTTGTTGTTGTTGTTGTTGTCTAATATCACTTGCGGGTGAACAGACGTAACACTTAAGAACGAACGAACACACACACACACACACACACACACACACACACACACACACACACACACACACACACACACACACACACACACACACACACACACACACACACACACACACACACACACGTAAACTCCGCGGGTGATAAAGAAAGGTACAAACAGACAAGCGGACAGACATCATTGACAGAGCGAAGATGACATCAAATAAATCATTGAGTCTGTACACGTCGATTTTGAACACGACTGAAGACAAGATCCACACATTTGAACTGAGAGGAAACAAAGACTTTGGATTGTCCGATATGAACAAGAAGTACTTTGGATTGTCCGATATGAACAAGAAGTACTTTGGATTGTCCGATATGAACAAGAAGTACTTTGGATTGTCCGATATGAACAAGAAGTACTTTGGATTGTCCGATATGAACAAGAAGTACTTTGGATTGTCCGATATGAATAAGAAGTAGGTTTTCTCAATCGCCAGGTTTGGGAATGGCGGGATTTGGTAGAGTGTGCTTCACTGAACACAGCTCAATTCGTTGCTGTCACAAAAAGCCAGAGTCAGTCAGCGGAACAACAGCCTGAATATGGATGGATGGGGATGGGTCTGTGTTGGGGAATAAACAACATCAATGTCTCTCTGTGTTCTTCTGTCTCCTTCCGTCTGTCTCTATGTCTCCGTCTCTCTCTCCCTTCTTTCTCTCTCTTGCTCTCTCTCTCTCTCTCTCTTATTCATTGTAAGGTTTGAATATATGTGTGAATGTGTCTGTGTGCCTCTTCCGAGCGAGCGTGTGCATGTACATGCAGCTGTGTGCTTGCGTGTGTACGAGTGTGATCGAGTGTGCATATGTGTGTAGATATGAACGTGTACGAGTGTGATCGAGTGTGCATATGTGTGTAGATATGAACGTGTACGAGTGTGATCGAGTGTGCATATGTGTGTAGATATGAACGTGTACGAGTGTGATCGAGTGTGCATATGTGTGTAGATATGAACGTGTACTAGTGTGATCGAGTGTGCATATGTGTGTAGATATGAACGTGTACGAGTAGAACACAAGTATGCATGATAGAACATTATTTTAATCGCTTAAGTGCCGGTATATGAAACAATACAATATTCAATGAATTTAATGGTATGACAACTTCAGCAATGAATCGTTATATTCTATCCACATTTTGAGTTTGTTTTAATGTTGGCAGAGAATTGGTGAAGTGTAAACCAGCACACATTAGGGCTTCAACGAAGCATTCCTGAGCATCAGGCATTTCTACCAAATGACCAATCTATGATGGAGACTAAACACTGATCACAACTCTGGTCAACGCACAATAACATTTCTAATGGCGTACCAATCTATTTCCCTCCTTCCCTTACCGTCTCTCTCTCTCTCTCTCTCTCTCTCTCTCTCTCTCTCTCTCTCTCTCTCTCTCTCTCTCTCTCTCTCTCTCTCTCTCTCTCTCTCTCTCTCTCTCTCTCTCTCTCTCTCTCTCTCTCTCTCTCTCTCTCTCTCTCTCTCTCTCTCTCTCTTATGTGCGCGCTTGCACACACACACACACACACACACACACACACACACACACACACACACACACACACACACACACACACACACACACACACACACACACACACACACACACACACTCACACACACACACACACACACACACACACACACACACACACACACACACACACACACACATATACACACACACACACACACACACACACACACACACACACACATACACACACACACACACACACACACACACACACACACACACACACACACACACACACACACACACACACACACACACACACACACACACACACACACACACACACACACACACACACACACACACACACACACACACACAGAGTCACAACATCAAACCAAACAAACACAGACATGTTCACATAAGCCAATCATAAATTAGCATAATGTAATTAGCAATAAGTTATAGGCCTCCATCCAAACGTTGTTGTGCAACACTACATTCCTGGCATCACGTGGTGCACCTTTCACAAAGAAGAACAAAGATACTCTCTCTGTCACAATCAAACATCATCCCAAACCATAGGCAATCAAAATCAGGCTGACGTTTTTGCATCCACAGATATTATGGGATGTCTCTAGGGTGTGATAAATGAACCATACGTCATTTCCGGTCCACCGACCCTGCATCGCTGGAAGACAATGACGTCAGCGTCGCATGATCAGTAAAGGGCAGGGGAGGTAAACACAGAGCGATAAAGGCAGTCAGTGTGAAAGTGGAAAGGGAAGCAATTCATGATGGGCACAAATGGCGGGGAAGTAATCCGTCTTTAACCTTTTTCAGCCAAACACTCCACACTTTAGTTGCTATTGTTGTTGCTGTTGTTGTTGCCTTTTGTTTCAAGACTGGTTGGGGGTAGAGATGGACGTGAGGTGGGGTTACTGGCAGTTCCAGTGGACTGAAGCGCTTTACAATTGAAATGACGAGTGTTTCTATTCTCTCTCTCTCTCTCTCTCTCTCTCTCTCTCTCTCTCTCTCTCTCTCTCTCTCTCTCTCTCTCTCTCTCTCTCTCTCTCTCTCTCTCTCTCTCTCTCTCTCTCTCTCTCTCTCTCTCTCTCAAGGTCGATAGGCCACATCATAAAGCAAAGAACAAAAATAGGTAACAGTTTTCTTTTTTTAAAATCGGTTATATCCTTCAAAGCCAACGTGGAAACGCTTTCTGACACTCCGCCATCCCTTTACACGCTCCACCCCCACCCCGCCCCTTTACCCTTCAACCCCTCCTCCTTTTAAACACACGAACAACACACACATCCCTTTTCCACCCCACCTCTCTGTTCTATTTGCATCCCCCCCTTCGTTTTCCCCTTCAAATAACATTCACAAATCATACTTCAACCAGCTTACATTAAATTGATAGGGACTTCTTCTCTGAACACCCTATGTTGCCCGGCTCTCCCGGGAGTTTCTTTACAGTGACTATCAAAGTCAAGACCATCTCAGTTTGCTAGCTAGTACATGCACGAAGGCATGTAAAGTTGTTGAGCCTGCAATGATCGTTTATCACTTTGCAATCACATCCAAAGCCAACATTGCTCAGATTTCTAGAAAGTCAATCTATCGTGGTATCCCACAAGGATAACTTTTGCACTTTTGTTGGCAGTTTATGTGTTTAATGTTGTGGTAGTGAGACAAGGGCAGCATGCAGACAGTGAATCATGTTGTGGTAGTGAGACAAGGGCAGCATGCAGACAGTGAATCATGTTGTGGTAGTGAGACAAGGGCAGCATGCAGACAGTGAATCATGTTGTGGTAGTGAGACAAGGGCAGCATGAAGACAGTGAATCATGTTGTGGTAGTGAGACAAGGGCAGCATGCAGACAGTGAATCATGTTGTGGTAGTGAGACAAGGGCAGCATGCAGACAGTGAATCATGTTGTGGTAGTGAGACAAGGGCAGCATGCAGACAGTGAATCATGTTGTGGTAGTGAGACAAGGGCAGCATGCAGACAGTGAATCATGTTGTGGTAGTGAGACAAGGGCAGCATGCAGACAGTGAATCATGTTGTGGTAGTGAGACAAGGGCAGCATGAAGACAGTGAATCATGTTGTGGTAGTGAGACAAGGGCAGCATGCAGACAGTGAATCATGTTGTGGTAGTGAGACAAGGGCAGCATGAAGACAGTGAATCATGTTGTGGTAGTGAGACAAGGGCAGCATGCAGACAGTGAATCATGTTGTGGTAGTGAGACAAGGGCAGCATGAAGACAGTGAATCATGTTGTGGTAGTGAGACAAGGGCAGCATGCAGACAGTGAATCATGTTGTGGTAGTGAGACAAGGGCAGCATGAAGACAGTGAATCATGTTGTGGTAGTGAGACAAGGGCAGCATGCAGACAGTGAATCATGTTGTGGTAGTGAGACAAGGGCAGCATGCAGACAGTGAATCATGTTGTGGTAGTGAGACAAGGGCAGCATGAAGACAGTGAATCATGTTGTGGTAGTGAGACAAGGGCAGCATGAAGACAGTGAATCATGTTGTGGTAGTGAGACAAGGGCAGCATGAAGACAGTGAATCATGTTGTGGTAGTGAGACAAGGGCAGCATGAAGACAGTGAATCATGTTGTGGTAGTGAGACAAGGGCAGCATGAAGACAGTGAATCATGTTGTGGTAGTGAGACAAGGGCAGCATGAAGACAGTGAATCATGTTGTGGTAGTGAGACAAGGGCAGCATGCAGACAGTGAATCATGTTGTGGTAGTGAGACAAGGGCAGCATGAAGACAGTGAATCATGTTGTGGTAGTGAGACAAGGGCAGCATGCAGACAGTGAATCATGTTGTGGTAGTGAGACAAGGGCAGACAGTGAATCATGTTGTGGTAGTGAGACAAGGGCAGCATGCAGACAGTGAATCATTGTGCAAATACTAGTCTGAAAGATATATGTCAGGACAAATGGATGGAGAGGGAAAGAGAGACATACATACAGACAGACATAGAGACATACATACAGACAGACAGAGAGACAGACAGACAGACATACAGACAGACAGACAGACAGACAGACAGAGAGACATAAGCATATTATACATTTAAGATTTTTAGTCTCTGAGATAGCCATTCCAAAACAAAAGAAGAAGAACGAAAACGTGAGGAAAGTGGATAGTATTTAGAGTTGTATGTTTCAAACTTTCAAGTTTTAGTCTGAAGAAAAACCGACTACAAATATAAACACTGACACTGGATTATTTGGCAAGCCAAGCTTTCACAAAACGACTACCCCCTGCTGCCTAGAGGATTTGCCTTGTGCAACTTCTCTGTTCTGTCCTCCGCCCAACTGGAGAGAAAGAGGACTATACTTTTGTTGTAATCTGTTTTAAGTTAAGTCTGTCAGTCCCAAAACATATCTGATTTTGTAAAATGAAATATCTCGCGATTGCAAGCAATGGTCAGATTGTGGAGAGCGTATGTAGAGTGGTGCATTGCCCACAACAGAATCGAAATCCGTATACAAACTGACCTTGCTGACTTTGACTGCAAAGTCTGACCACGACAACTGGGAGTGGAGGATATGCTTGCCGCTCGGCGACACCTTGGTTTTAAACCAACGTCGAAGACACTAATCTGTAAACGAGCATGAACATTCATGTCCCATGAAGTCATACTTTGTGAAACAGAGACACAAAATCAACTTATGAGATACATACTTATAGAATATTCTGCAATATTTATCATGTATATTATGTGCACACTTCTGCCTCAAATGACTGTTTCCAAACTGACTGTGGAAACATCGCTTCTTAGGTGATGAAGATAAATGGTGTATGCCGTTCAATTCTGTGTTCCCAGGTGTCAGTAAGCTAACAAGATCAGAGGGAAACCGAGCTACGGGTTGGATCAGACTGTATTACTGTGCATCAACTGCCTCACTGGAGCACCTGCCGGCGGTGGGGGTGGTGTTTGTCCTGTCACGTGGGTGAGGTCAGCAGGGGAGGGAATGGGAATATGTGACAGAAAGAGAAGGTTGGAGTGAGACTTATATATTACATACAGATTGTAATAAGTGTCGCTATGAAGATACACATTGTTTATATTGTAATAAGTGTCGCTATGAAGATAAACCTTCTTTACAATGTAATAAGTGTTGCTATGAAGATAAACATTGTTTACATTGTGATAAGTGTTGCTATGAAGATAAACCTTATTTACATTGTAATAAGTGTTGCTATGAAGATAAACATTCGTTACATTGAATTAAGTGTTGTTATGAAGATACACATTGTTTATATTATAATAAGTGTCGCTATGAAGATAAACATTATTTGCATTGTAATAACTGTCGCTATGAAGATACACATTATTTACATTATAATAAGTGTTGCTATGACGATACACATTCTGTACATTATAATAAGTGTTGCTATGACGAAACATATGCTTTACATTATAATAAGTGTCGCTTTGAACATACACATTCTTTACTTGTGTAATAACTGTTGCTATGACAATACATATTCTTTACTTGTGCAATAAGTGTCGCTATGAAGATAAGCCTTCCTTACTTGCCAGGATGGAGGAGTTCTAGAAATATGGTCTATTGGTTCATTCTTTGTGTATTAGGCGAGACGTTGTTTTCCCTTGTGACTGCACATTTCCCAACTTTATGACTTTTAAAACTCGTTTTTCCCCTTAAAATTTAGATTCCCTTCTGTTATCAATAAATCTCCAGTTTTCAAGGAACTTCACCAGACAGAATGATTTTGTTTTCAAATTCCATTTGGATGATGAAACGTTGACCGCTGTTGGATGATGATGTTTAAAATACACGGTAAAGACAAAGGTGCCTTTGAGCTGGGGAACGTTGAAGTTCCCAGTCCACAAGTGCCTTTGTCCTCAGTCCTTACCCTTTGTTTTCAAACCTTAAATTCCAGCTGAACCCCGCATCCTGTCCATACTGCAAGAGAATGCATGAGACATTCGTGCTTGGCTAAGAAACATAACAACCAAGCAGGAACATGTTGATTTTATCCAACTTATCTTTCTGATGATTGTGTCTCATCTACACAGATACATTTCCCAGAGGCGTAGACAAATGAACCGCCATGTTTGATATCAGCGCCATCTAGCTTAAGCCCGATGGAAGGGGAAGACACTCTAAGTCACACAACCAACCAGATCAGAGAGGAATTAAATTTGACTGCTGCTCTCAACTAAATCACTATATATATGTGTGTGTGTAGGGGGGGGAGGTAAGAAAGAAAGTTTGCATTTTAGCTTAGCATGAATCCGGGGATAGAAGAGACAGGAAATGTTTACACTATAACAAAAGTGTGCGGATTATTTGTGCATATACGCCCTTCCGCGCGCGCGTGTGTGAGAAAAAAGAGAGAAAAGAAGCATATCAATATTTACAGAAAGAAAAGGAACATATAAATATGTGTGTATGTGTGTGTGCATACGTGTGTGCGTGCGTGTGTGTGTGTGTGTGGTGTGTGTGTGGGGCCGGGGGGGGGGGGGGGGTGTCCTTGCACGCGTGTAACGGTGCGTGTGTGTATGCGCGCGCAGGGCCATTTATGCTATTGTGTTTCGAGCGCATTTGTGTGCAAAGATGAAGTGACGTAAAATGTGCCATCTCCATAGTCCGTGTACAACACAGCATTCTAAAGGAGCAGGTCAGAGAAATGAAGTTATGCCATCTCCATAGTCCGTGTACAACACAGCATTCTAAAGGAGCAGGTCAGAGAAATGGAGTTATGCCATCTCCATAGTCCGTGTGCAACACAGCATTCTAAAGGAGCAGGTCAGAGAAATGGAGTTGTGCCATCTCCATAGTCCGTGTGCAACACAGCATTCTAAAGGAGCAGGTCAGAGAAATGGAGTTGTGCCATCTCCATAGTCCGTGTGCAACACAGCATTCTAAAGGAGCAGGTCAGAGAAATGGAGTTGTGCCATCTCCATAGTCCGTGTGCAACACAGCATTCTAAAGGAGCAGGTCAGGAGAAATGGAGTTATGCCATCTCCATAGTCCGTGTACAACACAGCATTCTAAAGGAGCAGGTCAGAGAAATGGAGTTATGCCATCTCCATAGTCCGTGTACAACACAGCATTCTAAAGGAGCAGGTCAGAGAAATGGAGTTATGCCATCTCCATAGTCCGTGTACAACACAGCATTCTAAAGGAGCAGGTCAGAGAAATGGAGTTATGCCATCTCCATAGTCCGTGTACAACACAGCATTCTAAAGGAGCAGGTCAGAGAAATGGAGTTGTGCCATCTCCATAGTCCGTGTGCAACACAGCATTCTAAAGGAGCAGGTCAGAGAAATGGAGTTATGCCATCTCCATAGTCCGTGTACAACACAGCATTCTAAAGGAGCAGGTCAGAGAAATGGAGTTATGCCATCTCCATAGTCCGTGTACAACACAGCATTCTAAAGGAGCAGGTCAGAGAAATGGAGTTATGCCATCTCCATAGTCCGTGTACAACACAGCATTCTAAAGGAGCAGGTCAGAGAAATGGAGTTAACAAAACTATCAGGGGGAGGATAAGAATAAAGAGAATAAATACCAATGTCAAAATACAAAGAACTGGAAGCATTATGATCCCTAGTTTGTTGTGACATCAAAATTGTTGTTTGAAACTAATAGGCTTTGACAGATCCAACATGAACTATGAGGACAAGAAAGACGAAGAAGATAGAACTGGGGAGAAAGAAGAAGAAAAAAGTCACAGAGGCCTAAAGCACTGGGGGTAGAAACAGAAAGCAGCAGAACAGTAAGCCATATAGTTGTACTTTGCTGAAATACGAAAACAAGTGTCCTTATAATACCCCCCCACCCCACTCTCACCCCCCCAAAAACACACCATTAAATCAGAATAATGTAGCCAGAATGTTGTTTCTTGGGATCGGTATAAGCAGAGAGCTTATATCCCTAAACTATCTCTGGTATAAGCACGGCATATTATAATATTAGATGGCTGGTTTCCACCTTATTTTTGTTTTGTTCTTACTCATGTCACGTGGCATTACAGACTATTAATTATAGTCATTTGCACAATAGAGCAAATTTGAATAAGACTGGTGATTTTAATGTCACGGGTCTCCCTCTTATTCAAGACATTTAAACAGTGTTTAGAAAGTTTATTACTTAGAATGCATATGTTAGGTTAGGTTAGGTTAGGTACGCTATCGTCGCAGAGG
>CM065697.1:52635521-52640521 GCA_017654935.2 Phymorhynchus buccinoides
GTCACAGAGAGAGAGAGAGAGAGAGAGAGAGAGAGAGAGAGAGAGAGAGAGAGAAGAGAAGAGAGAGAGAGAGAGAGAGAGAGAGAGAGAGAGAGAGAGAGAGAGAGACAGAACAATTGAACAATTGAACACACTTTTAATGTTTCAGGCCTCCGGCCTATAACATAGGAGGTGCGGTGCACACAAAAAAACGAAATGACAATAAATGTATAATAATTAATATACTAATAGCATCAATCTCTAGTAATATGTACGCTATCATTCGCAAGTAGACAAATGGTGTTTGTATCTAATATTGGTGTTCAGGTCGTTTATGAAGACATAAATGTTGCTTATTATATCTGAGGCAAGAGTTCTTCTCTTGTCGACTCAGTGCATAGAAGATGAACATAGTCCTATCTCTAGTAGAACGTACTGATCATTCGACAGTAGTTGTTTTAGTTCGATAGAATTAACATTCGAAAACTGTCTGTTCTTCAATGATGACGACACATGGTGAGAGGAGTATGAAACATTGCATCTGTCTAAAAGAACGTGCAGTTCATTCTCAATTTGGTTACATAATGGGATGTTTGAACATTTTCTTCTGTATGACGATGGTGAGAAGAAGATGAAGACAGTTCTGTCTGTTAGAACGTTCTATGATGACGACAAATGGTGAGAAGAAGTATGAAGACTTGTTAACTGTTAAGTAGGCTAAATAGGATTCTGGTTGTGACGAGAGACTGGAATGAATAGTAAGATGAAGACAGTCCTCTGTGAATTAGAACGTTCTGATGATGACGACAGATGGAGAGAAGAAGATGAAGACAGAGATGATGACGAGAGATTAGAAGAGTTCTGAGAGACGAGAAGATGAGACAGAGAGAGAGAGATGAGAGAGAGAAGACAGAGAACGTTCTGATGATGACGACAAATGAGAGAAGAAGATGAAGACAGTCCTCTGTCTGTTAGAACGTTCTGATGATGACGACAAATGGTGAGAAGAAGATGAAGACAGTCCTCTGTCTGTTAGAACGTTCTGATGATGACGACAAATGAGAGAAGAAGATGAAGACAGTCCTCTGTCTGTTAGAACGTTCTGATGATGACGACAAATGGTGAGAAGAAGATGAAGACAGTCCTGACATGTCTTTTCATTGTTAGAACGTTCTGATGATGACGACAAATGGTGTAAAGAAGATGAAGACAGTCCTCTGTCTGTTAGAACGTTCTTATGAATAAAGAAAGACAAACAACAAGTGATGAATAAAGATGAAGACAGTCCTCTGTCTGTTAGAACGTTCTGATGATGACGACAAATGGTGAGAAGAAGATGCAGAAAGTCCTCTGTCTGTTAGAACGTTCTGATGATGACGACAAATGGTGAGAAGAAGATGAAGACAGTCCTCTGTCTGTTAGAACGTTCTGATGATGACGACAAATGGTGAGAAGAAGATGAAGACAGTCCTCTGTCTGTTAGAACGTTCTGATGATGACGACAAATGGTGAGAAGAAGATGAAGACAGTCCTCTGTCTGTTAGAACGTTCTGATGATGACGACAAATGGTGAGAAGAAGATGAAGACAGTCCTCTGTCTGTTAGAACGTTCTGATGATGACGACAAATGGTGAGAAGAAGATGAAGACAGTCCTCTGTCTGTTAGAACGTTCTGATGATGACGACAAATGATGAGAAGAAGATGAAGACAGTCCTCTGTCTGTTAGAACGTTCTGATGATGACGACAAATGGTGAGAAGAAGATGAAGACAGTCCTCTGTCTGTTAGAACGTTCTGATGATGACGACAAATGGTGTGAAGAAGATGAAGACAGTCCTCTGTCTGTTAGAACGTTCTTATGATGACGACAATGGTGAGAAGAAGATGCAGAAAGTCCTCTATCTTTTAGAATGTTCTTATGATCATCATAATAATGCAAGACCTTGGTGTTGATGTAAATGGCTTTTCTTTGTTTTTCTTCACATAATTCTTTTGACTGTGTGCGAATGTATTTGTGTAGGCGCGCGAACCCTGATGAGCCAAGCAGCAGTGTGCTTATCTGTTTGCCCGTCTGTCTGTCTGTCTGCCTTCCCGTCTGTCTATCTGTCTGTCTGTCTGTGTTTTCCTGTCGGATGCTGGTCAAAGAAATAACAACCCAGAGTTGTACCCTACAGTTGGTAGCAGCGGCGAGACGAAGCTGGTAGTGTTTGCAGTGATGTATCTGTGTTTGTTCCTGGCCGGCTATGTATGTATGGATGTTAACACGATAACGTTTGAACGGAGGACCCTGGAGACTCAATTTGTGCATATGTAGTTAGGATATCTATGACCAGTAAACAAATGAAGGCCATTGATCTAGGGTCAAGGTCACTAGAGCAGAAAATGTTCCTGGCTAGCTGTATGTATGTTAACACGATAACGTTTGAACGGAATGATCCAGGAGGCTCCAATTGTCCTCACGCATAGGTAGTTAGGATATCTAGACCAAGTTGGAAAATGAAAGTTACTGGTCAAAGGTCAAGGTCACTGGAGCCGTAAATGTGCCGCACGGCTGGTAATATAGCGTCTGTACGCTCTAGTTTTCAATCCTATGGCCTGATGCATTTATCACCATTGATAAGTCATTTCTTACAGCGAGTTGATATCTAAACCACATAAATAACTAAGCACATTGAACTCAGTTGTCGTCAAAGGGACAGTTTTCATCATACAGTTCTACGTTATGCGATTTATGACCTAGCCAATCAAAGCTGGGTTGTTCTGATGAGTGGCACGTGCCTAGCCAATAACCAACTCTCGGAAATTACGTAATGAATGCACATGATTTATGATCCAACCAATCCAAACCGTCTGCAGTGATTGAGCTAGATAGTTGTGTGCTTAACCTTTGACCTTGGCATCATCAGTCAGTCTGTACCAGAACGATTCGAGAAGCTGTCTGACGCACACACAAATGAATTTTAAGAAAACCCCAATAATTTGCCAGGAAAGTATGGCTGCCTCATTATTAGGATTAATTCTGATTAGCGTTCGTCTGACGCAACCGGTTCGTATATATATGTATTATTATTGATTGTACTTTATTATCTAAACGATTATTTCATATTGCACACGCACGCACGCGCGCGCGCGCGCACACACACACACACACACACACACACACACACACACACACACACACACACACACACACACACACACATATGCTCACACACACACACGCACACACGCACGCGCTCACACACACACACACACACACACACACACACACACACACACACACACACACACACACACACACACACACACATGTGCACGCACGCACGCACACACACACACACACACACACACATATACACACACGCACACGCGCGCGCGCACACACACATGCACACACACGGACACACACGCACAATTATTTTGTTAGACGTGTATTACAAATTAAACACAATTTTGTTTTATTATTATCCAGAATATAACGCATAGTTATACATTGTTATGTCGTTGTTGTGAGGCACTGGTGTTGTGAAAAGCACTGTTTTCATCATTTCAGATTTAGTTACTAATCCCACTCGCTGAAGCATTGCAGATAAAATGCGTCCTGGTTTCAGAATAAGTTTTTTTTTTTTTTAAACATTCATTGTGCAACTCTTCCTTCCTTCTCATCTCAGATACCCCTCCGTCTCTGGAAACTACCATCAGGAAATTCTACACAAACTTCGTCTTCCTACGGTAAGTATTCGTTTATGTTTCAAATTATAAAGAACTAGGTATTCTTCCCCCTTGATAAAAATGTAATTTAAGCAAAACTGTCTTTATGTACAAGATAATGGAAACAAATGGATGCCAACTTATCTTTGTAAAAGATTCCCTACTTTTAATATGCGTAACAAATGTAGCCTACAGTTTTTATTCCTCGTCCCAGAACCAATCTTTGTATGACATCTCTCACCTATTCTGGGGGTAAACTTTGGAACGATCTAAAAGATTCATTTAAAAACCTTAACAGCGTTTAATCTTTTAAAAGAGCTTACAACACACATCTCATTTCCATTATGTTTAATCTTAGAAAATCAAATAATGACTGCTTTCCGTTGTTTATGAAACTGTTTGACTCGCAAATTCAGCCAATGTTATTGTATGGAGCTGAAATCTGGGGACTAGATACTGCTAATATTCATTGTGAAAAAATCAATTTATTTGCTCAGAAAAAGTGTTTAGGAGTTTATATAAAAACACCAAATAACCTTGTTTATGGTGAGACAAAGCGTTTTCCTTTATATGTTTCTTCAGCTGTAAAATGTATTCGCTTTTGGCTAAGACTTACAGAAATGAATGCTTTCAGATTACCACGTAAAGCTTATAATATGTTGTATATTTTGGATGTGAGAGGCAAGACGAATTGGGTAACTAGAGTAAGGATAAAGTTATTTGAATTTGGTTTTGGTTTTGTGTGGATTAATCAGGGTGTAGGAAACAAAGTTGAGTTTTTACGTATTTTTCGTGATAGGTTGATTGAATGTCAATGGCAGGATTGGCATGCACATTTGGAAGACAGCAGAAGATATGATATGTACAGTTTCATCAATTCGTCTCATTTAGTTCCTTTGTATATGACTATGCAATTAAACAGACATCTAAAAAGAATACTAACTAAATGCAGATTTGGAATATCAGATTTAAACAAACATTATTTTTATTACAGGGTTCATAAAGAATTGAGTTATTATGTCCTTATTGTCAAAATGTAATTGAAGATGAAGTTCATTTTGTATTCACCTGTCCATTATATGATGATCTCAGAAGAAAACTGATTCCTGCTAAGTTCATTCGTAATCCCTGTCTGTTTAAGCTTATAATGCTACTCTCCTCTAGCAATGAAAATGTTATAAAATGTTTTGCTATTTTCCTTTATCATGCATTTAAGATCAGAGATAGATATACAAATTAGATGAACGTATTGTTTGAATGTTCATGTTTCCCCCCTTCAAATGTGGCCAAGGCCTTTTGAGTAAACCATT
>CM065697.1:52643021-52648021 GCA_017654935.2 Phymorhynchus buccinoides
TGTCTTTAGCGTTGCTGTTACTGTTGCTGTTAGCATGTTTACTGTTGTTGTGTCTGTTGCTGTTACTGTTGTTGTAGCGTTGCTGTTTCTGTTGTTGTGTTTGTAGCGTTGCTGTTACTGTTACTGTTACTGTTCTTGTGTCTTTAGCGTTGCTGTTGTTTCTTGTTGTTTGCTTTGCTGTTGCTGTTACTGTTGTTGTGTCTTTAGCGTTACTGTTACTGTTATTGTGTCTTTAGCGTTGCTGTTACTGTTGCTGTTACTGTTGTTGTGTCTTTAGCGTTGCTGCGTTGTGTCTGTTACTGTTTCTTTAGTTGCTGTTACTGTTGTGTCTTTAGCGTTGCTGTTACTGTTGTTGTTCTCTGTTGCTGTTACTGTTGTTGTTTCTTTGCTGTTACTGTTGTTGTTTCTGCATTGCTGTTACTGTTGTTGTGTTTACTGTTGTTGTTTCTCTAGCTGCTTTACTGCTGTTGTTTCTTTAGTTACTGTTGTTGTGTCTTTAGCGTTGCTGTTACTGTTGTTGTGTCTTTACTGTTGCTGTTACTGTTGTTGTGTCTTTAGCGTTGCTGTTACTGTTGCTGTGTCTTTGCGTTGCTGTTACTGTTGCTGTTACTGTTACTGTTGCTGTTACTGTTGTTGTGTCTTTAGCGTTACTGTTACTGTTGTTGTGTCTTTAGCGTTGCTGTTACTGTTGTTGTGTCTTTAGCATTGCTGTTACTGTTGTTGTGTCTTTAGCATTGCTGTTACTGTTGTTGTGTCTTTAGCATTGCTGTTACTGTTGTTGTGTCTTTAGCATTGCTGTTACTGTTGTTGTGTCTCTAGCGTTGCTGTTACTGTTGCTGCTGCTGTTACCGTTGTTGCTTCACTCTCTCAGTTGTGATATAACATTGGAAAAAAGACAACAAATAATGATGTCATCTACAATCTGTAATGCTTGTTTTGTTTTAAACCCTTGCTTTGTTGATCAATCTTCTTGTTTCCAGCCTCCTTTATTATCTTGTGTGCATCATCCCATGTTTGATTAGCTCCAGCTTAATGATGACAAACAAGCTGTCTGCAAAACCAGTCTACTCTTTCTTTTTCCCCCAAAAGTAATGTATCAACGAATGTGATTTTTATCCCACCATTGTTACTGCTATGTCTTCTTTGTTTGTTTTCTATGCACACCTATTCTTTGGCAGATTGCGTTCTTTGTATAGACTGTCAAGTAATAATTTAATATTGACTTGAATTAAAAACCCAGGAACGGAGACATCAGAAAAGGCGTCTAATTAATTTATTTGTTGTGTCCATGATTTGTGTTGTTGTTCTTGTTGGTGGATCATAATTACAATATGGTAAGGCAAATCTTTGTGTTGTTGTTCTTGTTGGTGGATCATAATTACAATGTGGTAAGGCAAATCTTTGTGTTGTTTTTAACTCAAAAGACTGCACCATTCCTTCGAAGATTTGCGATCTTTCAACTTTGTAAGCTTTTTTTTTTTCAAATCACATGGCTATATTTCCACACTTTCTTTAGACCTGAAACTTTGCATAGTGTTCTTGTTTTACTTTGTATTGTTATCTGTTTGAACATCATTTGGTTCGAGTTTAACCCTTTCGCCGCCAACCATGTTTTCAGCCAGAAAATACAATTTACACGTAACTGGGTTAAGAGAGAAACAAATATCAGCAATATTGGGAATTCCTCTGTGACATGTTGAACATTAGGCCTATCCGTACCTCCCAAAATAAAGAAAATAGGGTCTTTGGTTAGCAGGCCCTGATTTGATGCCTGTTAGTGACACGGGTGTTAAACCATTGTGGTGCATAAATGTGACATTGGCGGAGAAACGGTTAACGTGGTGACAGCCCTGATATAGTCTTACTTGTCGACGGGGCTATAGATAACATAGCATAACATATCATAGCATAGCATAGCATAGCATAGCATAGCATAGCATAGCATAACATAGTATAACATAGCAGAGCATAGCATAACATAGCATAGCATAACATAACACAGCATAGCATAACATGGTATAGCATAGCATAGCATAGCATAGCATAGTATAGCATAGCATAGCATAGCATAGCATAGCATAGCATAGCATAACATAACATAGCATAGCATAGCATAGCATAGCATAGCATAGCATAGCATAGCATAGCATAGCATAGCATAGCATAGCATAACATAACATAACATAACATAACATAGCATAGCATAGCATAGCATAGCATAGCATAGCATAGCATAGCATAGCATAGCATAGCATAGCATAGCATAGCATAGCATAGCATAGCATAGCATAGCATAGCATAGCATAGCATAGCATAGCATAGCATAGCATAACACATTCGTTTTTGTTTTCAGAACATCAAACCCTGCCCACATTTAATGTGTTAGCTTCAAATAGGATTAATTTCGTGAAAGCCGGCTTAGCTTAACAAGATAACACTGGATTATGTGCCGCCCAATCACCACCTTCTGTTCATTGCATCCGTCATTTGGTCTTCAAAGAAAAACGAAACTGTTTGTCATGATTTGCTTGTCTTCCTAATCCACCGTTCACGTTGTGACAAGCTCCAGTCGGGTTTTTGTTTGTGGCTCAAGCCACAAACCTATAACTCACTTTGTCGGTCGGTCGGTCTGTCTGTCGGTCGGTCGGTCGGTCGGTCCAAAATTGTCGCACTTCAAATCGAGGCGAGAGAGAAAATGGAGTTTTACGTCCTCTTGGTCTGAATCAGACACATATGGGACATTTGTAAATACAAATATGGTTGGAACAATACTGGAGGCAATGCCCGGAGGCAGTACGAAACCAGTAAAGTCCCGATTGTTTGTTTGTGGCTCAAGCCACAAACCTATAACTCACTTTGTCGGTCGGTCGGTCTGTCTGTCTGTCTGTCGGTCGGTCGGTCCAAAATTGTCGCACTTCAAATCGAGGCTACACTTCAAATTGAGGCCGCTCTTTAAAATGATGTATTTTAAAAGCGTACAAAATAATAAACATACGTAATACAGACACTACAACAGACACGACGAGTATGCGGTGCTTCTTTTGATGAGTATAAGTAGGATACATAGTTTTAAAATGTTTTCCAAAAGATATAAAAAATTACGAAATGGTGCAGAGATAACATTCTGGTTTACAGATTAAAATTATTGAAAAGCCAGGGGAGGTGACTCATGATTGGAGTGGTAAAAATAGACCGCGTGCCACAAACTATTGCGATTTCGCGCTTGTTTTCTTGTCGGAAGCAGCTTTTGTTGCCTTGATCTTTCCATTTTATTTATTTCTCTTTCGTGCATTATTTCACATTTACTTATTGCTTAATCATATTTGTGCGCTTATCTATTTTTGTTCGTTTGTTTACAAATTTACTTTTTATTACACAAGTTACACAATTTATTGTACAAGAGCAAATTGGAAATACATCTGTGGTGGCACTTGAAAAGTATCCATTTATGTATTAGCCAATATACTACACATGATCACATACATTTAAGCTAGCATCATTTTTTGGGTTCACTCTCTATGGAAGTGTTACAGGTCGAAAGTAAATCTTTCACTGTCGTCCATTTTTCATGTCAGGCTTGTTGCATTTAATGTCCTTTCTTACATCACGTTTCAGCTACTGGGTTGTAGGATGTGTTGTTTATGGGGAACATTCGCATGCCGTAAGCATGATAAATGTTCACGTTATTTCTTCATTCTTCTTCACAAACAAACTAAGGAGGAAGCAGCAGCCGAACATGCTCCTACCCACCACTGTACACAGAATGGCAACATTTGTTGTTTTCAACTTGTTTCTGGTTTGTCAACGCTATGCACCCTTGAATTAAATCGCATTCTATGTAATCTTTGTGGGCAACAGACCCCCCACACAAAAAAAGAAGAAGAAAAAAGCAAGAAAAAAAAAAGCCCGTTCCAATACCCTTTCCGCCAAATGCACGTAATATATTGGTATTAAATCAGTTTAGATTTATAATTAGATCAACACAACAGTTACATGGAAATATCAATTAACTCTCTCTCTCTCTCTCTCTCTCTCTCTCTCTCTCTCTCTCTCTCTCTCTCTCTCTCTCTCTCTCTCTCTCTCTCTCTCTCTCTCTTAAATAACCTAAGTAAATCCGCAAAACAATTTCAATTAAAGGTTAATCTTGATAAAAGTAATATTATTAATATTATTGTTTTTAGGAAAGGGGGATACTTAGCAGCAAGGGAAGTATGGGTTTACAATAGCTTAACAATGCCAGTAATAAATGTCTATAAATACTTAGATATTCTCTTCTCTACTCGTTTGAGTTTTACAGCAGCCTGCAGAGACCTTTCAGGGAAGGCTAAGAATAGTATGATTTATATTCTTAAGAAACTTAATACTTTAGATAATAATTCAATGGAGCTTTTCGTTAAGATTTTTGATATATACATTCAACCTAAATTACTTTACGGTTCTGAACTGTGGGGTCTTGACAGAAATGTGTCCTCTAACTGTGATTCTGTTCATTTGTTTAGTCTTAAAAGATTTCTGGGAATAGATGCAAAGACCCCAAATGATTTAGTATATGACGAAACTAATAGATTTCTAATGTATATAAATTCGGCGATAAGGTGTATTCGTTAATGGTTGAAGCTATTAAAAATAAATGCGGATCGTTTACCAAGGAGATCATACAATATGTTATGTGACTTAGATGTTCGTGCAAAATGTAACTGGGTGTCCAACATACGTTTCTTTCTTTATGAGCCTGGTTTTGGATATGTCTGGGAATCCCAGGGAGTTGGTCATGAAAGTGGATTTGTAAAATGTCTCCGCCAAAGATTAATTGATTGTCGATGGCAAAACTGGAATAATCATATTGGGACTAGTGACAGATTTAAGATATATAGAGGTTATAATTCTGACCATATAGTTAAAACTTATCTTACTTTAAATTTGGAAAAAAAACATTTACGTTACGCCATGGCTAAATTTAGACTAGGTATATCCCCAATTAACGAACATTTTTATCGTTA
>CM065697.1:52660521-52688021 GCA_017654935.2 Phymorhynchus buccinoides
AAGGACAGAACCAGTGTGTGTCTATGAAGCGTGTAGCCAATTCCAACGGAAATAAAGGAAAACCGCTTACATGTTCATCAAACAAACGAGACTTTCACTTTTTACGAAAACATTGAAGATATTTTTGACAGTATTCCACTTTGAGCTTTTGTAAGTTGGCGAACGTTTAGCTTGTTAAAAGATTTACAATAAACCGACAATCCCCTTGTCTTTAATACGATGTTTTTAATGTTTCGATTATCAAGCATTCCCTTTTCAGCCAACGAGAAAGCTTAAATTATATATGTTAGATAGAAACACTTCATTAGGTTGATTGTGGTATTATTTACAATGTTTTTGCTGTGTCCATTCAATTTGCTCCTATCAAAACTCATCACAGAATTGACGTTTTCGCTCAGTTTATACCATTCTTTATAAATTCAATGTTTGTATTTGTGTGCACTTCTTAATATATTTTCTTCTATTTAAATTAGCACCCAGGCAAGTTTGATGCAAGACCAGTGGTCATTCCATGTTCATTATCATTTTTTTCAAATCCTTCCCAATTCTACCCCCCCCCCCCCCCCCCGACTCTGCCCCCTCTACCTACCCCTCTGTTTTTGTTTCTACCTCTCTCTGTATTTCTATTTTCTTGTCATTGTCTATTTATCTGTCTCTGTCTCTCCTCCCTCCTCTCCCTCTCTCTCTCTCTCTCTCTCTCTCTCTCTCTCTCTCTCTCTCTCTCTCTCTCTCTCTCTCTCTCTCTCTCTCTCTCTCTCTCTCTCTCTCTCTCTCTCTCTCTCTCTCTTTCTTGTCATTTGTTGGTCTGTCCTCCTTTTTGACAAGTCCAGTCAATTCTTAATTATACATTTTCAGAATCCTGCAGCAACTACAAGTGTTTTCCAGGAATGACGAGTAATGTTTTTATATATTATTATAATAATTGTATTACCGTTATTCTTATTTAATCTAACATTATATGGTAGAAAGTAAAGAAGACCAAGAAGAACAAGAACATTTAGAACTTGAGCGTCAAATAGCTATATCACCAGCCGCGCGTCATTAATTTCGGCTTCACCATTGACCAATGACTTTCATTTTGGACCTTGGTCTAGATGCTCCAACCTGTCCGCATGCACAATGTGAGGGTCCTATGTCTGCATGCACAATGTGAGGGTCATATGTCTGCATGCACATTGTGAGGGTCCTATGTCTGCATGATGTGAGGGTCCTATGTCTGCATGATGTGAGGGTCCTATGTCTGCATGATGTGAGGGTCCTATGTCTGCATGATGTGAGGGTCCTATGTCTGCATGATGTGAGGGTCCTATGTCTGCATGATGTGAGGGTCCTATGTCTGCATGCACAATGTGAGGGTGTGAGGGTCCTATGTCTGCATGCACAATGTGAGGGTCCTATGTCTGCATGCACAATGTGAGGGTCCTATGTCTGCATGCACAATGTGAGGGTCCTATGTCTGCATGCACAATGTGAGGGTCCTATGTCTGCATGCACAATGTCAGGGTCCTATGTCTGCATGCACAATGTGAGGGTCCTATGTCTGCATGCACAATGTGAGGGTCCTATGTCTGCATGCACAATGTGTCCTATGTCTGCATGCACAATGTGAGGGTCCTATGTCTGCATGCACAATGTGAGGGTCCTATGTCTGCATGCACAATGTGAGGGTCCTATGTCTGCATGCACAATGTGAGGGTCCTATGTCTGCATGCACAATGTGAGGGTCCTATGTCTGCATGCACAATGTGAGGGTCCTATGTCTGCATGCACAATGTGAGGGTCCTATGTCTGCATGCACAATGTGAGGGTCCTATGTCTGCATGCACAATGTGAGGGTCCTATGTCTGCATGCACAATGTGAGGGTCCTATGTCTGCATGCACAATGTGAGGGTCCTATGTCTGCATGCACAATGTGAGGGTCCTATGTCTGCATGCACAATGTCAGGGTCCTATGTCTTCATGCACAATGTCAGGGTCTTATGTCTGCATGCACAATGTGAGGGTCCTATGTCTGCATGATGTGAGGGTCCTATGTCTGCATGCACAATGTGAGGGTCCTATGTCTGCATGCACAATGTGAGGGTCCTATGTCTGCATGCACAATGTGAGGGTCCTATGTCTGCATGCATGTGTGAGGGTCCTATGTCTGCATGATGTGAGGGTCCTATGTCTGCATGATGTGAGGGTCCTATGTCTGCATGATGTGAGGGTCCTATGTCTGCATGATGTGAGGGTCCTATGTCTGCTATGATGTGAGGGTCCTATGTCTGCATGATGTGAGGGTCCTATGTCTGCATGCACCTATGTCTGCATGTGTGAGGGTCCTATGTCTGCAGGCACAATGTCAGTGTCCCAGGTCCCTCCATTAAAACGCTATGGTGGCAGCATAACCAGTCAGCCAGTCAGCCAGTCAATCTGCCAGCCAGTCAGCCAGTCAATCTGCCAGCCAGTCCGCCAGTCAATCTGCCAGCCAGTCAGCCAGTCACTCTGCCAGCCAGTCAGCCAGTCAATCTGCCAGTCACTCTGCCAGCCAGTCAGCCAGTCAATCTGCCAGCCAGTCAGCCAGTCAATCTGCCAGCCAGTCAGCCAGTCCATCTGCCAGACAGTCAGCCAGTCACTCTGCCAGCCAGTCAGCCAGTCAGCCAGTTAATCTGCCAGCCAGTCAGCCAGTCAATCTGCCAGCCATGCAGCCAGTCAATCTACCAGCCAGTCAGCCAGTCAATCTGCCAGCCAGTCAGCCAGTCAGCCAGCCAGGAACAGCCAGCCAGGAACAGCCGTACAAATGTCACTGAAAACATTACCAGCATCGCTCCGCGGCTGATGACCAGAACAACACGAAGACAGTATGCATGTTTTACTCCTTCACACAAGGAAGGAAAACCCGAAAGTAAGACGAGTGGTGGCATGCTTGTTTTTTTAAGTAGCTGGTAAATGTTGACAATATTTCTTCATTATTCGTTTTTCATGTACCCACTAGCAGAAGGCGGCAAGGCATGCACGCTGTCTGTTTAGAGCACAACGCAGGTTAGTGCACCAGGTACGGTAATCATGAGTGAGGGCTAAATAGTTAACACGGGTAGAAACGTGTACATTAGAAGAAACTGCCAACATGATTGGATGTGTGCTAATGTACATGCTACTACCCGCGCTAACCGTTTAAGAATCACTCACGACTACCGCACCATGTCTTGGAAACGACCCCAGCTCTTGACTTTCCTTAAGTAGCTGTTAGGATGTGTCAGAATGATGAACAATGTGTTGACTGTCCTTAAGTAGCTGTTATGATGTGTCAGATTAATTAGCACTGTGTTGACTGTCCTTAAGTAGCTGTTAGGATGTGTCAGATTAATGAGCACTGTGTTGACTGTCCTTAAGTAGCTGTTAGGATGTGTCAGATTAATGAGCACTGTGTTGACTGTCCTTAAGTAGCTGTTAGGATGTGTCAGATTAATGAGCACTGTGTTGACTGTCCTTAAGTAGCTGTTAGGATGTGTCAGATTAATGAGCACTGTGTTGACTGTCCTTAAGTAGCTGTTAGGATGTGTCAGATTAATGAGCACTGTGTTGACTGTCCTTAAGTAGCTGTTAGGATGTGTCAGATTAATGAGCACTGTGTTGACTGTCCTTAAGTAGCTGTCAGGATGTGTCAGATTAATGAGCACTGTGTTGACTGTCCTTAAGTAGCTGTTAGGATGTGTCAGATTAATGAGCACTGTGTTGACTGTCCTTAAGTAGCTGTTAGGATGTGTCAGATTAATGAGCACTGTGTTGACTGTCCTTAAGTAGCTGTTAGGATGTGTCAGATTAATGAGCACTGTGTTGACTGTCCTTAAGTAGCTGTCATGATATGTCAGATTAATGAGCACTGCGATGACTGTCCCTAAGTAGCTGTTATGATGTGTCAGATTAATGAGCACTGTGTTGACTGTCCTTAAGTAGCTGTTAGGATGTGTCAGATTAATGAGCACTGTGTTGACTGTCCTTAAGTAGCTGTTAGGATGTGTCAGATTAATGAGCACTGTGTTGACTGTCCTTAAGTAGCTGTCAGGATGTGTCAGATTAATGAGCACTGTGTTGACTGTCCTTAAGTAGCTGTCAGGATGTGTCAGATTAATGAGCACTGTGCAGTGCGTTGACTGTCCTTAAGTAGCTGTTAGGATGTGTCAGATTAATGAGCACTGTGTTGACTGTCCTTAAGTAGCTGTTAGGATGTGTCAGATTAATGAGCACTGTGTTGACTGTCCTTAAGTAGCTGTTAGGATGTGTCAGATTAATGAGCACTGTGTTGACTGTCCTTAAGTAGCTGTCAGGATATGTCAGATTAATGAGCACTGTGTTCACTGTCCTTAAGTAGCTGTTAGGATGTGTCAGATTAATGAGCACTGCGTTGACTGTCCTTAAGTAACTGTTAGGATGTGTCAGATTAATGAGCACTGTGTTGGACTGTCCTTAAGTAGCTGTCATGATATGTCAGATTAATGAGCACTGCGATGACTGTCCCTAAGTAGCTGTTATGATGTGTCAGATTAATGAGCACTGTGTTGACTGTCCTTAAGAAGCTGTCAGGATATGTCAGATTAATGAGCACTGTGCACTGTGTTGACTGTCCCTAAGTAGCTGTCAGGATGTGTCAGATTAATGAGCACTGTGCACTGTGTTGACTGTCCTTAAGTAGCTGTCAGGATGTGTCAGATTAATGAGCACGGTGTTGACTGTTCATAAGTAGCTGTCATGATGTGTCACATTAATGAGCACTGTGCAGTGCGTTGACTGTTCTTAAGTAGCTGTTAGGATGTGTCAGATTAATGAGCACTGTGTTGACTGTCCTTAAGTAGCTGTTAAGATGTATCAGATTAATGAGCACTGTGTTGCCTGTCCTTAAGTAGCTGTTAGGATGTGTCAGATTAATGAGCACTGTGTTGACTGTCCTTAAGTAGCTGTTAGGATGTGTCAGATTAATGAGCACTGTGTTGACTGTCCTTAAGTAGCTGTTAGGATGTGTCAGATTAATGAGCACTGTGTTGACTGTCCTTAAGTAGCTGTTAGGATGTGTCAGATTAATGAGCACTGTGTTGACTGTCCTTAAGTAGCTGTTAGGATGTGTCAGATTAATGAGCACTGTGTTGACTGTCCTTAAGTAGCTGTCAGGATGCGTCAGATCAATGAGCACTGCGTTGACTGTCCTTAAGTAACTGAACAGTGGACATGTACGTCGCATTGCAAGGCTATCTGCCTACATGTAATGTTCCAGGCGAGTCAGTGCTTCGTCTTTTCTTCCACAATTATAGTTTTCTATTATGAAAAGCCAGAGAGAGAGACAGAGAGAGAGAGAGAGAGAGAGAGAGAGAGAGAGAGAGAGAGAGAGAGAGAGAGAGAGAGAGAGAGAGAGAGAGAGAGAGAGAGAGAGAGAGAGAGAGAGAGAGAGAGAGAAACACAGAGAGAGGGAGAGAGGGAGAGAGAGAGAGAGAGAGAGAGAGAGAGAGAGAGAGAGAGAGAGAGAGAGAGAGAGAGAGAGAGAGAGAGAGAGAGAGAGAGAGAGAGAGAGAGAGAGAGAGAGAGAGAGAGAGAGAGAGAGAGAGAGAGAGAGAGAGAGAGAGAGAGAGAGAGAGAGAGAGAGAGAGAGAGAGAGAGAGAGAGAGAGAGAGAGAGAGAGAGAGAGAGAGAGAGAGAGAGAGAGAGAGAGAGATGAAAGGAAAAGACAAATTCAAACAATGGATGACTGTGCAAACACTGAGCTGCAACGCATGTAAGAAATAACAAGCTGACAGAAAGGGGAGGGGGAAGGGGAGGGCTGCAGAGGGGAATTAAAGTGAGGAGGTGTGTGTGTGTGGGGGTGGGGTGGGTGGGGTGGGGTGGGGGGGGGGGGGGTAGTCAAACAGTTTGTGCAGGACTGAAGAAGTTTTGTATGTATAAAGGATGAGTGTGGAGTTAATGGAAGCTATGTCGTAAAGAGGTTGTCAAACTTCTAGTCACAGTAAATTTACTTTAAACGCCCAAATCACTGTTTTTAAAGACATAAAAAAAAACCACGCGCTTGTAATCCTAGATTGTAGCTGACCAGAAACTAATGTCTGTTAGCTGATCTCTTCTCAAGTAAAAGGAAAAAAGGGTGAACTAAATGGACAAAAGACGAACAAAAAGAGCATGGAGCAATGTGCCCCCTTCTCTATGTGTCCCCGTCTATATGTGCCCCCGTTCTCTATGTGTCCCCGTCTATATGTGTCCCCCTTCTCTATGTGTCCCCGTCTATATGTGCCCCCTTCTCTATGTGTCCCCGTCTATATGTGCCCCCTTCTCTATGTGTCCCCGTCTATATGTGTCCCCGTCTCTATGTGTCCCCGTCTCTATGTGTCCCCGTCTCTATGTGTCCCCGTCTCTATGTGTCCCCGTCTATATGTGTCCCCGTCTATATGTGCCCCCTTCTCTATGTGTCCCCGTCTATATGTGTCCCCTTCTCTATGTGTCCCCGTCTATATGTGTCCCCGTCTCTATGTGTCCCCGTCTCTATGTGCCCCCTTCTCTATGTGTCCCCGTCTATATGTGTCCCCTTTCTATGTGTCCCCGTCTATGTGTGCCCCCTTCTCTATGTGTCCCCGTCTATGTGTGCCCCCTTCTCTATGTCGTCTATGTGTGCCCCCTTCTCTATGTGTCCCCGTCTATATGTGTCCCCTTCTCTATGTGTCCCCGTCTATATGTGCCCCCTTCTCTATGTGTCCCCGTCTATATGTGTCCCCTTCTCTATGTGTCCCCGTCTATATGTGCCCCCTTCCCCGTCTATGTGTGCCCCCTTCTCTATGTCTATCTATGTGTGCCCCCTTCTCTATGTCGTCTATGTGTGCCCCCTTCTATATGTGTCCCCGTCTATATGTGTTCCCGCCTTTATACGTCCCCGTCTCTAACCCTATCCCTGATCAGTATCCCCAACCGAAAAGCTAAAGTCAACACCTAATCCTATCCCTAACCCTAACCGTATCCTAATCCGCAGGGACACATCAAGACCGGGCCAGGGATATATAGATACAGATGATACAGAGACATAAATAGAGACGGGGACATATATAGACGGGGGCACATAGAGACGGGAATACGTAGAGACGGGGACCGGGCCAATGACAGGGGACATATAGGGATTGGGGACACACACATAGAGATGGGGGCATACAGATAGAGACGGGGACATTATATAGGGGGCATAGAGACGGGGACATTATATAGACAGAGACGAGACGGGGACATTATAGAGACGGGGACACATAGAGATGGGGGCATACAGAGACGGGGGCACATAGAGACGGGGACATTATATAGACGGGGGCACATAGAGATGGGGGCATATAGAGACGGGGACACATAGAGACGGGGACATACGGGGACAGAGACGGGGACACATAGGGGGACCTATATAGACGGGGACACATAGAGATGGGGGCATACAGAGACGGGGGCACATAGAGACGGGGACATTATATAGACGGGGGCAAGTCGCACTGAGCCCAACCAAAAGATAAATGTTGTCTCCAGCTCTTAGTCCTCGTTGATCAAAGAAGGCTTAGGATGCTGGAGTTGCCCCGTGCATACCAGCAAGGTATGTTGGACCAGCCGCCTTGGCGTAGTGTTTAGCATCGCGGACTTGTGGCTGTGAGGTCACGGGTTCGAATCTCATCAGAGGCGAGGGACTTTTCGGTCCTGGACCGACTCCTACCCAGAGTGAGTGGCTATGGGCTCAATAGGAAGACTGAAACCACGCAGTAGAGCTTCATCCGCTTAACGAATGCGATTCTGAGAGCGTTGCTCTAATTTCAAGACCAACACTGCAGGTGTCTGTAGTTCTCGGGCCTGGTTAACGTCGGGATATCATTATGAAAGGAAGCGTAGACTAAAGCTCTGTCATGTAGTCTCAGACCAATATGGAATTATATATCATCATCATCATCATCATCATAGTCATCTGTCTCATTTCCATCAATCATTAAAAAGAAAAATGTCTCAAATTATGTGGCTTTGCATGCCCTGCTCTCATGGTGACCTCAGTTTCGATTTCCAATCCAGTCGATGCCTTGGTGCGTTCGGGTCAAAGTCATGGGGATCAGTGTGCTCTGGGGAGCTGTCGATGGACGGTCGTGGTGGCGCCCTCAGAGGAGGACCTCACTCACGCTGGCTCCGCGACTAAAGATAATAGTGTCGTCAGTAGGGGGCTTAGTAGGTGGTGTCCTGAACAGGCTCCGCTGAACTCCACCGAAGTGACTCAGCAGCAGTGCAGTGTCTCCTCGGTTGGATGCCTCCTGACGGCCTAACATAGATTCGCCACCCTTGGACTGCTGGTCTCGGATTCTGCGACATGAACAAGAGGCTGCGAGTTGGGATTCAGAATAAGCGGCATGGGAGCAAAACAAACCATACAACTAAGTTCTGTTTGAGCCCCGAGTCACTGCATATGATGTGAGTGCTGCAGTATAGGGGAACAGTAGAAGTTATGTTGGAGCCAAGAGTCACTGCATATGATGTGAGTGCTGCAGTATTGGGGAACAGTAGACGTTATGTTGGAACCCAGAGGCAGAGAGTGGGGATGCACCAGAGGCAGAGAGTGGGGATGCACCAGAGGCAGAGAGTGGGGATGCACCAGAGGCAGAGAGTGGGGATGCACCAGAGGCAGAGAGTGGGGATGCATCAGAGGCAGAGAGTGGGGATGCACCAGAGGCAGAGAGTGGGGATGCACCAGAGGCAGAGAGTGGGGATGCACCAGAGGCAGAGAGTGGGGATGCACCAGAGGCAGAGAGTGGGGATGCACCAGAGGCAGAGAGTGGGGATGCACCAGAGGCAGAGAGTGGGGATGCACCAGAGGCAGAGAGTGGGGATGCACCAGAGGCAGAGAGTGGGGATGCACCAGAGGCAGAGAGTGGGGATGCATCAGAGGCAGAGAGTGGGGATGCACCAGAGGCAAAGAGTGGAGGATGCACCAGAGGCAAAGAGTGGGGATGCACCAGAGGCAGAGAGTGGGGATGCACCAGAGGCAAAGAGTGGGGATGCACCAGAGGCAGAGAGTGGGGATGCATCAGAGGCAGAGAGTGGGGATGCACCAGAGGCAGAGAGTGGGGATGCACCAGAGGCAGAGAGTGGGGATGCACCAGAGGCAGAGAGTGGGGATGCATCAGAGGCAGAGAGTGGGGATGCACCAGAGGCAGAGAGTGGGGATGCACCAGAGGCAGAGAGTGGGGATGCACCAGAGGCAGAGAGTGGGGATGCACCAGAGGCAGAGAGTGGGGATGCACCAGAGGCAGAGAGTGGGGATGCATCAGAGGCAGAGAGTGGGGATGCACCAGAGGCAGAGAGTGGGGATGCACCAGAGGCAGAGAGTGGGGATGCACCAGAGGCAGAGAGTGGGGATGCACCAGAGGCAAAGAGTGGGGATGCACCAGAGGCAGAGAGTGGGGATGCATCAGAGGCAGAGAGTGGGGATGCACCAGAGGCAGAGAGTGGGGATGCACCAGAGGCAGAGAGTGGGGATGCACCAGAGGCAGAGAGTGGGGATGCACCAGAGGCAGAGAGTGGGGATGCACCAGAGGCAGAGAGTGGGGATGCATGAGGCAGAGAGTGGGGATGCACCAGAGGCAGAGAGTGGGGATGCACCAGAGGCAGAGAGTGGGGATGCACCAGAGGCAAAGATATTTTTAACTTTTTGTTCTTGCTGTTTGTTTCCTGAGGGTTAACGCCCTTTGCACCGTTTCCTATCGGGGTCATGACGGCAACATTGCTGTTGATTGTGAGGCGCTTTGTTTTCGTGTTTCTTTCTTTTTCTTTTTGTGTTAGTTGTTTGTTTTGTTGTTGATATGTACCCAAAGGTCACTCTCAGTTGTTTTGCTGTGCAGATGTATCCAAAGGTCACTCTCAGTTGTTTTGCTGTGCAGATGTATCCAAAGGTCACTCTCAGTTGTTTTGCTGTGCAGATGTATCCAAAGGTCACTCTCAGTTGTTTTGCTGTGCAGATGTACCCAAAGGTCACTCTCAGTTGTTTTGCTGTGCAGATGTACCCAAAGGTCACTCTCAGTTGTTTTGCTGTGCAGATGTATCCAAAGGTCACTCTGTTGTTTTGCTGTGCAGATGTACTCAAAGGTCACTCTCAGTTGTTTTGCTGTGCAGATGTACCCAAAGGTCACTCTCAGTTGTTTTGCTGTGCAGATGTATCCAAAGGTCACTCTGTTGTTTTGCTGTGCAGATGTATCCAAAGGTCACTCTCAGTTGATTTGCTGTGCGTATGTATCCAAAGCTTAAGGTCACTCTCAGCACTTCTCGGGCAATCACTGTCTGTATGCATTCGTCTGGAATGTTTCTTTAACATAGCCACATACTAGACATTGAAAATGAGTTGACATCTATCACAATATCCATGATGATATTTGATCAAAGAAACCACAAACACCACTAACTGTGTATGCTTTTTTTGAAGGTAGCTCTGTGCTGTGAAAAGAATAAAATAAAAGTAAATGATTGTGCTGGTTTACTTTGTGTCCCAATGGGGGACAGACAGTGTATGAGCATGGTACATAGAGAGATCTCTTTCAAATTATGGAAGTCTCGTCAGTATGTATATCTGCTAACAAACACTATCTTGTGGATCAACCCCAACAAGAAGACATTTCTAATAAAAGAATGGTGTCTTCTCTGCTATAGGCCGAAAAATCCACAATTTAAGCAAACCAGCACAAGGTGAAGAGAAACTGAAGAAAATGTTGGGTAAAATAGATAAGTTATTAAAATGCGGAAATTGCGATTTGAAAAATGTAATACATGTGGGTAGAAAGAGCTGACCACTGAGGTGATCCTCTAATTAAAGGGATGCAAGTAAACCTAGTAGTGTAGCTACTCCCTGAACCCAACATGTAAAGAGCTGGAAAGTCAGTGCATAAAGAGTTGGCAGTGGATCCAATATTGGATGCCTGTGGCACACACACCGAAGTGGAATATAATTATGAACAAATTATACCACAAAACACTACCAACCCTCCATGCACTGTACAAATGTGGCTTGAAAAGGCTTTATAGCTTAAAAGTAAACCAGCACAATCTTTTACTTTTATTTTTTTCTTTTCACAGCACAGAGCTACCTTCAAAAAAGTATACACAGTTAGTGGTGTTTGTGGTTTCTTTGATCAAATAGTATCTCCATTATGGGTAGAACCACTGGCATCCTTTATGGATCCACCACTATTAACAGTGGCATGTTAAGCCATACAGCCATTTCAAGCCACATTTGTACAGTGCATGGAGGGGTGGTAGTGTTTTGTGGTATAATTTGTTCATAATATCCATGATGATGTTATAGAACTTTGTTCTCGTGTTTGTGCTTGTTTTGTTTGTTTGAATTTTATCCCTGGAGTGTGTCTGTTTGTCTGTGAACAAACTATATTGGTTATGAACAGCTTTTGATGATGTTGTTTTTATTAATAGTCATGGTATCACGCACAAGCTGGTTTATTATTTCCTTAGTCTGGCAAATAATTCAACACATGGACATCTTACCGTACATACATGTATCAAATTTCGCCCACGAAGATTGTGTGAGTGTGTGTGTGTGTGTGTGTGTGTGTGTGTGTGTGTGTGTGTGTGTGTGTGTGTGTGTGTGTGTGTGTGTGTGTGTGTGTGTGTGTGTGTACGCGCGCGTGTGTGTGTGTATGCGTGCGTGCGTGCGTGCGTGTGCGTGCGTGCATGTATGCGTGCGTGCGTGCATGCGCGCGCGCGCGTGTGTCTATGTATATGTATGTTGAAGCTACGTTCGGGTCGTTGTACAGTTACACGGAGTATGCGTATATGGCATACCATCTTACGCTTGAATCAAAGAAAACGTATAACATGGTTACACTATTTTTGGTATGGGTAAAAAAAAATAGCACGTAATCAATGTGTTTGCGTCTAAGCAGAAGCCCAAAATTAGCAGTGAGGAGGATGTTCATGAAGATGCCCGTCTTGGGTTCCCTCGCTCTATCAATCATAATCACAGTGTTGTTGTTCGGGTGCATGCTTAAAACAAAACAACAACAAAAACAAAAACAAAATGCAAAGAAACAAAAACAAGACTAGTTTACGACTAAGCACACATTTGTTTGTCCGTGTGTTTGCTGTCAACATAAAATGGGTCCTTATTTATATACCCTAAAGGTCTGTGTACAGGTTAACTTTATTCACAAACTATCACTGTTTCTCCATAGCAATACAGTGAGTTGTAAGTCGTATTAAGGTATCTGTACACGTCAAGATTATTCACAAAATATATATTTGTCCATGGCAACCCAGTGTTAGGCCACTCATAGTATGGTTTACAACTCATTGTGTTGCCATGGGGAAACAGTTATATTTTGTAACTAATGTTAACGTGTACAGAGACCTTAACTTACAGCTCACTGTGTTGGCATGGAGACATAGACATATCTTGCGAATAGTGTTAAAGTGTACACATAGCATTGTGAGTGACCTACCACTGTGTTGCCATGGATAAATATAGATATGTTATGAGTTATGTTCACGTGTACAGACCCTGATCAGACTGATCAGACTATAACAACAGATGGCGTGTATTGTTTTCATTGCTCTTTTCCTGATATTGTGATTAAAAAAGAAAGAAAAAAGACGAAAAGAAAGCAGGGACACGACGAATTAGAAAACGACCCGTGCAGTGCTTTCGTTCTCTGTGGACAATTCCATTCCTTGTCGGTTGATGAAGATGAAAGTGAGCCTTTTGCTTCCAGCTTGTTGCTGCTCATTTTAGGTTGACAATGTATTGACGCATATGTGCCCTGTTGATCGGAATAAAAATATATTTAGACCAAAGCGAGTCTTTTGAAATGTATAAAAACAATTATATTTGTTGAAAATATAAAAATGAAAGTAACTAATTGATGGAATAAATTAACAATAAATTAAAAGATAAACACAAAAGAAGAAGACGTGTCGGACGTCCTCCCATCTGGAACAGGTGCACACGGGACATTGTAATGGGACAGATAGTGACACGATCCAGGAGGTACTGTGTAACGTCCTCCCATCTGGAACAGGTGCACACGGGACATTGTAATGGGACAGATAGTGACACGATCCAGGAGGTACTGTGTAACGTCCTCCCATCTGGAACAGGTGCACACGGGACATTGTAATGGGACAGATAGTGACACGATCCAGGAGGTACTGTGTAACGTCCTCCCATCTGGAACAGGTGCACACGGGACATTGTAATGGGACAGATAGTGACACGATCCAGGAGGTACTGTGTAACGTCCTCCCATCTGGAACAGGTGCACACGGGACATTGTAATGGGACAGATAGTGACACGATCCAGGAGGTACTGTGTAACGTCCTCCCATCTGGAACAGGTGCACACGGGATATTGTAATGGGACAGATAGTGACACGATCCAGGAGGTACTGTGTAACGTCCTCCCATCTGGAACAGGTGCACACGGGACATTGTAATGGGACAGATAGTGACACGATCCAGGAGGTACTGTGTAACGTCCTCCCATCTGGAACAGGTGCATACGGGACATTGTAATGGGACAGATAGTGACACGATCCAGGAGGTACTGTGTAACGTCCTCCCATCTGGAACAGGTGCACACGGGACATTGTAATGGGACAGATAGTGACACGATCCAGGAGGTACTGTGTAACGTCCTCCCATCTGGAACAGGTGCACACGGGACATTGTAATGGGACAGATAGTGACACGATCCAGGAGGTACTGTGTAACGTCCTCCCATCTGGAACAGGTGCACACGGGATATTGTAATGGGACAGATAGTGACACGATCCAGGAGGTACTGTGTAACGTCCTCCCATCTGGAACAGGTGCACACGGGATATTGTAATGGGACAGATAGTGACACGATCCAGGAGGTACTGTGTAACGTCCTCCCATCTGGAACAGGTGCACACGGGATATTGTAATGGGACAGATAGTGACACGATCCAGGAGGTACTGTGTAACGTCCTCCCATCTGGAACAGGTGCAACACGGGACATTGTAATGGCAACAGAAAGATGATCGATCTAATGCACGTACCACGAGATCCTATTTTATAACAAGCATTAAAAAATAAATATATAATAATAATAATAATAATTAATAATAATTCAAAAAATAAATAAAAAAAAATAATAATAATAATAACTATATTAATCATACTATTAATTATAAAAAGAATCATAATAATCATAGATAATTATATAGGTAAACAAAATAAATAAATTAAATCGAACATATATTCGATATCAGTAATGAATCAGGAATGTTTGGGCCTACAGGATGGGTAGGAACAGATTTGCCAACAAAAACCAAAAGAGCAACACAACAGATTTCTGCACACTGCACTAAACGCACGTGCCACGGGCATGCGCACGGCTCATGTTTTATTGCACTTCCTGTCCCCATTAAAAAGACAGTCACGTGCACTACATTAGCTACACGAGCCAGTGCTCTTCTGCATTAAAGATTAGAAACTGAAGTAATCAGTTTGTCTTCTTCTTCTTCTTCTTCGTCTCTCTCTCTCTCTCTCTCTCTCTCTCTCTCTCTCTCTCTCTCTCTCTCTCTCTCTCTCTCTCTCTCTCTCTCTCTCTCTCTCTCTCTCTCTCTCTCTCTCTGTTCTCTCTCTCTCTCTCTCTCTCTCTCTCTCTCTCTCTCTCTCTCTCTCTCTCTCTCTCTCTCTCTCTCTCTCTCTCTCTCTCTCTCTCTCTCTCTCTCTCTCTCTCTCTCTCTCTCTCTCTCTCTCTCTCTCTCTCTCTCTCTCTCTCTCTCTCTCTCTCTCCTCTCTCTCTCTCTCTCTCTCTCTCTCTCTCTCTCTCTCTCTCTCTCTCTCTCTCTCTCTCTCTCTCTCTCTCTCTCTCTCTCTCTCTCTCTCTCTCTCTCTCTCTCTCTCTCTCTCTCTCTCTCTCTCTCTCTCTCTCTCTCTCTCTCTCTCTCTCTCTCATAATTGTGTCCCCTTTTTCGTACTCAATTTAAACCACCAATTCAAGTTCACCATTGGTAATCAGCATCCATGTTTGCTTTTAATTCCCATTTAATTTTTTGTATTTCATATGCCAATTTTTGTTCCTTTTGTTTTAGTTTGTGTTGTTGTTGTGTTTTTTACTTGATTCTGTTATGTCAAATGTTATTGCTTGATGCATAGTATGGGCAATGCTGCATAATAAAATGCCCTGGTACCTAAGGTATCATACTTTACCATGACAACGCAAGTGACCATACAGCTGCGGCTATTTTTGACATTATGCAATAAACGACGGTTCAGTTGTTGGCCCACCCATTTTTGTTCTGTGACTTAGCCCTTTGTAACTGTTTCCTATCATTTTACATGAACCGACAGTTAAAAGTGAAACAATTCCAGAAGGTTGAAAATGCTCGAGGGTTTGTCGAGGGCTCTATTTTAGGCATGCCTCATCGGCCTGGTCTGGTGCCATAGCCGTTAGCTTTGAAGGGATGGTCAATCGTGTGTATGCCGAGGAAGGATGATCAACTGTGTGAATGTCAAGGAAGGATGCCTCAGTCGGTCTGGTCTGGTGCCATAACCGTTAGCTTTGAAGGGATATTGTGTGTGTGCCGAGGAAGGATGATCAACTGTGTGTGTGCCGAGGAAGGATGCCTCGAACAGGTGGACTATTCGGAAGGAGTGCACACACTCCCAGTTTTCTGATTCTAAACACTTATCGAGACCCCCTTGTATGCAGAACATAAAACATAGCAGTCCCCGTCTCTATGTGTCCCTTGGATTAGGGTCAGGGTTGGGATTAGGGACAGGGTCAGGAGTTAAAGTTAGTGCTTGTGTCAGGGATAGGGTTAGGGTTAGAATAAACAAAAAGACAGTGACAATTAGAGACGGGGACACATAGAGAGGAAATTGAGGACACCGAGAGACAGGGGCACAACGCTACGTGTGTTTCCCCATTCTGTGCAGTCAGAGGGAAGAGGGGCGGTATTCAGCAGTACACATTGAGGACACCTAGAGACAGGGACACAACGCTACGTGTGTTTCCCCATTCTGTGCAGTCAGAGGGAAGAGGGGCGGTATTCAGCAGTACACATTGAGGACACCTAGAGACAGGGACACAACGCTACGTGTGTTTCCCCATTCTGTGCAGTCAGAGGGAAGAGGGGCGGTATTCAGCAGTACACATTGAGGACACCTAGAGACAGGGGCACAACGCTACGTGTGCTTCCCCATTCTGTGCAGTCCAGAGGGAAGAGGGGCGGTATTCAGCAGTACACATTGAGGACACCTAGAGACAGGGGCACAACGCTACGTGTGCTTCCCCATTCTGTGCAGCCAGAGGGAAGAGGGGCGGTATTCAGCAGTACACATTGAGGACACCTAGAGACAGGGGCACAACGCTACGTGTGCTTCCCCATTCTGTGCAGCCAGAGGGAAGAGGGGCGGTATTCAGCAGTACACATTGAGGACACCTAGAGACAGGGGCACAACGCTACGTGTGTTTCCCCATTCTGTGCAGTCAGAGGGAAGAGGGGCGGTATTCAGCAGTACAAATTGCCCCTCTCCCATTCACAGCCACTAGAGGTATCTCATCACGTGCCTACTACGTCACTCTAACAACCACGTCAGACACAGATCTACGTCATCAATACATCACGTCAGGGTAAGTGACGGTGCAGACATCTACGTCATCATTAAAGGGTGGGCAACCTGATTAGTTCTGGTAGGGGAAGGCGGTTTGAATCGCCCATGTGCACTGAACGAAACATAAAAATGATTAAAAAGGCAACAGTCAGTATATACTTGAAAATAATTAGATGACCACTAGGACCAATCGTAGACACATGAAGCACAAGACATTCAGGTAGTATTTGGTCCTTTAATGAAGCTCAACATACATAAGTTTCGTATGATACATACGTTAGCAATGTAAAAAGAAAGACTGACAGACAGCAAGCAAATAGTAAGAGTTCAAAATAGAAAGAGAAGACTGAGTTAAAATCAAGATATAAAAAGGGAAGACTGAGTAGATATTATTTCTAGAAGAAAAAAAATAAAGAAAGAAGGAAGAAGACAAAAGCAGGGCAATATTCACGACAGAGTTGAGAGAGAGATACTGAGTAACAAATAAAGAAAGAAGGAAGAAGACAAAAGCAAGGCAATATTCACGACAGAGTTGAGAGAGAGATACTGAGTAACAAATAAAGAAAGAAGGAAGAAGACAAAAGCAAGGCAATATTCACGACAGAGTTGAGAGAGAGATACTGAGTAACAAATAAAGAAAGAAGGAAGAAGACAAAAGCAAGGCAATATTCACGACAGAGTTGAGAGAGAGATACTGAGTAACAAATAAAGAAAGAAGGAAGAAGACAAAAGCAGGGCAATATTCACGACAGAGTTGAGAGAGAGATACTGAGTAACAAATAAAGAAAGAAGGAAGAAGACAAAAGCAAGGCAATATTCACGACAGAGTTGAGAGAGAGATACTGAGTAACAAATAAAGAAAGAAGGAAGAAGACAAAAGCAAGGCAATATTCACGACAGAGTTGAGAGAGAGATACTGAGTAACAAATAAAGAAAGAAGGAAGAAGACAAAAGCAAGGCAATATTCACGACAGAGTTGAGAGAGAGATACTGAGTAACAAATAAAGAAAGAAGGAAGAAGACAAAAGCAAGGCAATATTCACGACAGAGTTGAGAGAGAGATACTGAGTAACAAATAAAGAAAGAAGGAAGAAGACAAAAGCAGGGCAATATTCACGACAGAGTTGAGAGAGAGATACTGAGTAACAAATAAAGAAAGAAGGAAGAAGACAAAAGCAGGGCAATATTCACGACAGAGTTGAGAGAGAGATACTGAGTAACAAATAAAGAAAGAAGGAAGAAGACAAAAGCAGGGCAATATTCACGACAGAGTTGAGAGAGAGATACTGAGTAACAAATAAAGAAAGAAGGAAGAAGACAAAAGCAAGGCAATATTCACGACAGAGTTGAGAGAGAGATACTGAGTAACAAATAAAGAAAGAAGGAAGAAGACAAAAGCAGGGCAATATTCACGACAGAGTTGAGAGAGAGATACTGAGTAACAAATAAAGAAAGAAGGAAGAAGACAAAAGCAGGGCAATATTCACGACAGAGTTGAGAGAGAGATACTGAGTGAGTGTTAACTCTAAGAAAATACATGCGTCAGTATCCATTATATATAGCTATATCTGACCACATACTGGGTGCTTCTTTGTTCTGCTAGGTAAAAAGCAGGGCAATATTCACGACAGAGTTGAGAGAGAGATACTGAGTGAGTGTTAACTCTAAGAAAATACATGCGTCAGTATCCATTATATATAGCTATATCTGACCACATACTGGGTGCTTCTTTGTTCTGCTAGGTAAAAAGCAGGGCAATATTCACGACAGAGTTGAGAGAGAGATACTGAGTAAGTGTTAACTCTAAGAAAATACATGCGTCAGTATCCATTATATATAGCGATATCTGACCACATACTGGGTGCTTCTTTGTTCTGCTAGGTAAAAAGCAGGGCAATATTCACGACAGAGTTGAGAGAGAGATACTGAGTAAGTGTTAACTCTAAGAAAATACATGCGTCAGTATCCATTATATATAGCGATATCTGACCACATACTGGGTGCTTCTTTGTTCTGCTAGGTAAAAAGCAGGGCAATATTCACGACAGAGTTGAGAGAGAGATACTGAGTAAGTGTTAACTCTAAGAAAATACATGCGTCAGTATCCATTATATATAGCGATATCTGACCACATACTGGGTGCTTCTTTGTTCTGCTAGGTAAAAAGCAAGGCAATATTCACGACAGAGTTGAGAGAGAGATACTGAGTAAGTGTTAACTCTAAGAAAATACATGCGTCAGTATCCATTATATATAGCTATATCTGACCACATACTGGGTGCTTCTTTGTTCTGCTAGGTAAAAAGCAGGGCAATATTCACGACAGAGTTGAGAGAGAGATACTGAGTGAGTGTTAACTCTAAGAAAATACATGCGTCAGTATCCATTATATATAGCTATATCTGACCACATACTGGGTGCTTCTTTGTTCTGCTAGGTAAAAAGCAGGGCAATATTCACGACAGAGTTGAGAGAGAGATACTGAGTAAGTGTTAACTCTAAGAAAATACATGCGTCAGTATCCATTATATATAGCGATATCTGACCACATACTGGGTGCTTCTTTGTTCTGCTAGGTAAAAAGCAGGGCAATATTCACGACAGAGTTGAGAGAGAGATACTGAGTAAGTGTTAACTCTAAGAAAATACATGCGTCAGTATCCATTATATATAGCGATATCTGACCACATACTGGGTGCTTCTTTGTTCTGCTAGGTAAAAAGCAGGGCAATATTCACGACAGAGTTGAGAGAGAGATACTGAGTAAGTGTTAACTCTAAGAAAATACATGCGTCAGTATCCATTATATATAGCGATATCTGACCACATACTGGGTGCTTCTTTGTTCTGCTAGGTAAAAAGCAGGGCAATATTCACGACAGAGTTGAGAGAGAGATACTGAGTAAGTGTTAACTCTAAGAAAATACATGCGTCAGTATCCATTATATATAGCGATATCTGACCACATACTGGGTGCTTCTTTGTTCTGCTAGGTAAAAAGCAAGGCAATATTCACGACAGAGTTGAGAGAGAGATACTGAGTAAGTGTTAACTCTAAGAAAATACATGCGTCAGTATCCATTATATATAGCTATATCTGACCACATACTGGGTGCTTCTTTGTTCTGCTAGGTAGGGAAGAGATTTGATTGTCAATTCAGATTAGAAGCTACTGAAAAAGACAAAGAGAGAGAGAGAGAGAGAGAGAGAGAGAGAGAGAGAGAGAGAGAGAGAGAGAGAGAGAGAGAGAGAGAGAGAGAGAGAGAGAGCTAGCCAATAGACAGACACCGGGATACTACCGTTTACACAATAAGGTCCACTCTTTTCTAAATCATCTGCAAGCAACAGAAATAACGGCTTTCCTTTCATTAATTTGCATGAAAGAGATCAAATATTCCTACTCATGCAATAATTAACTTCTTTTTTCTAAGGAACAACGAGTATTGCCATTCATAAAATGGTGTCGTAGAAAATCGGACCAAACACGTACATAGAAGATCTCATCCGTCTTGGAAGGTTTAATCCCTTGACTGCAAGAGAAAATGAATTAAACAATCATTGTACAAATCATAACATGAAAAATGCAAAAACCTCCTTATTTGATATAATGTAAGAAGCCGAAATAAATGGGAAAAACCACTTTCAGGGGGATGGGAGAGGAGGGGAAGGGGTGTTGGGACCGAAGATAGCGGTGTTTTACCACGCCATTGCAGCATACAGGTCCAGAGTGAATGATGGAACAGAGGAGCAGATGTATGAGGCAACAAATACGTTTTAATCGGAACAACGGCCGAACCATGGACACTCTGCTTAGCTGGCAATGAATCAACGGGACAGCCAATAATGACTCGTTTTCTTTCTATGCGGCTTATGTATGATGCGGCTATTATTCATGGACAGTGCAGAGAAATAAAGGAAGACAGGCGGATAGACATACAGCGGCAGTTATGGAAGAAAAAAACAAAGACGACGAGAGAGAGGGGGGGGGGGAGAGAGAGAGAGAGAGAGAGAGAGAGAGAGAGAGAGAGAGAGAGAGAGAGAGAGAGAGAGAGAGAGAGAGAGGAGAGAGAGAGAGAGAGTATAACAGAAGAAAAAGCATAAGGATTGTCCTTGAAATTTCGTACCATGACCTACGATTATCAGTGTTATAATCTCTCTCTCTCTCTCTCTCTCTCTCTCTCTCTCTCTCTCTCTCTCTCTCTCTCTCTCTCTCTCTCTCTCTCTCTCTCTCTCTCTCTCTCTCTCTCTCTCCTCGCTCTCTCTCTCTCTCTGTCCCCCTGTATCATCTACTTCCCATTATCCCTCTCTTCCCTTCCAGAGTGACAGGCAGATAGTAGATACTGCTCAGTCAACCCAACAAAGCAACTCCCAGGGTTCAACATTTCAACAGCAGGCAAGGACTAGACACAGATAATCTAGTTTCCCCCCTCAAGTCAGCCAGTCCTGTCAAAATGAAGGTCAGATTCCTCCTGCTGATTTGTTTTCCTCCTTTCCTAATATCCAACACCCATTTCCTATTTTGGGGCCCAGAAATCCCTATGCCACTTACCCAGTGTATCAAGACCCAAACCCTTACCCTCCTCTTGACCCTCGCAGAAGACAGCTCTTTCGAGGGTCATTCCAGGGGCCAGGTGTTCCAGCCACAATGCCATTGATAGGCCCTGCTCATGATAATGCTAGATGGGCACCAAACGTGGGCCAGTACGCTCAACAGCTACTAAACTTAGCTTCTCAGCTGGCCTATCACTCTGGTCAACATTGAATGGTTAAATAAATTATAATCGTTATTCATAAATATTTGCCTTTTTTAATCTTGCGTGTTTGAGAAAGATAGATGATTGTGTGAAAAATTGATAGGTTGCATAAAAGTATATAAACTGTAATCTTTCCAAGATAATATTATGTTACATGTCTGCCTTGCATCATGTTTTTGATGTTTATTGAATTGTGTGAGTGAAAGGATGCAGTTTGTGTTGTGAGCCTGGTTAAAGCTCGGACAGGGACATTGATTTATGTAAAGGCATTGTTGCTCTTTGAAATTGCTTGTCCCTGGAAATTATTTATGGTTTGTTTGCTCTGATCCTTCATATCTGCGTTGGGTTTTGTTTTGTTGAGCGAACGTTTGTAGCAGAAATTCATATTGTGACGCTTCTGCTTCTTTCTGTAAATAACTAGTATAACTGTGTGAGTGCAAGTGACCCAAAGTAAATATTGTTTTGTTGATATAAGTTCATAATATTGTAAGTTCGTTTGCTTTGGTACTATGGACACAAATTGTAGTTCTCAGCAATGGTTGAGTAAGAATGGTTTAAAAATAGGATATCTAAATACGTGTCATTTGATGCACAAAATATCGGATTTACCTAGCATACTATCCAACCAAAATAATTATTTTCATGTATTTGGTTTCTCTGAATCACGTTTATCAAGTGATGTATCAGATAATATCATATCAATTCCAGGTTACAGTATCGTTAGACGTGATGCTTCAGAAAAAATAGAAACATGAATTATAGCATATGTACATAACTCAATTAATTATAAACAGGTTCATTTATTTGATAAGTATAAGATTGAGTGTATATGGTTACAGATTCAGTTCAAAAGTAGTAAACCACTTTTTTTTGTTGCTTTCTTAAATAGGAACCCAGAGGAACGTGTTGAATGGTTCGATCGTTTCGAACTGATGATGGAAGATGTTTATAATCATTCCTTGGAAGTCGTTCTTCTGGGTGACTTTAACATCGATTTACAAAAACCACACAATAGATGGAAACAAACCTATGAATTATGCAATCTAACTCAACTTATAAAGACACCAACAAGGGTATCATCACAGTCACAAACGTTAATTGATCCCATTTATATAACCAGTCCTACTAATGCATTATAAATATCAGTACCATGCTATGGTCTCAGTGACCACTACCCAGTCTGTCTAACATGGTCCGCAAAGGGTGTCAAGATACCCCGGTTATTTCATAAAGCCATACACTATCGTAATTATAATAAATTTGTTGAAGAAGATTTTGTTAGGGACTTATGCAATATTAATTTTTCAAGCATATATCAATTCACTGACCCTGATGAAGCTCTTAGAGAGTGGTACAATATTTTTGTTCCTGTTTTAAATAAGCATGCACCACTCACAACTAAACGTGTTAAATTAACTGAAAAGCCTCCCTTGGTTAAAGGAAGAGATAGGCGCAGAAATACAAATTCGTGAAAATTTGTTGCTAACGACAGGGAAAGATGATCAGCTTAGACAAAAAAACGGAATAAAATAACAACAATGAAAAGAAAGGCCAAGAAAAAAAATATTTCAGTGACTTGATTTCCTCTAAACAACATTCAAAAAGCATTTGGAAGGCTATTAACCAATTGTCGAGGAAAATAGTGTCATCTTCTAATCAGGGTTCTAAACTACCCGCTGAAAACCTAAATCAACATTTTACAACTGTTGCTGAAAGGACAATAGTAACTGATAAAACACATTTAAATGACTTGAACAAACTTAAATGCTTCTGTGACTCGAAGCAAATAAACAACTCCTTTAACATCCCATTTATGAGTGTTCATGAGGTTTTCACAGAACTCAGTACATTAAAGCAGTCGACTTGCCGAGGATTAGATGGAATTGATAGTAAACTCTTAAAAATAGCTGCTCCAATTATTTCCGAATCCTTAACATATATTTATAACCTTTGTATTGATAAATGTACCTTCCCACAAGCATTAAAGAACTCTAAAGTTATTCCAATTTTTAAGTCAGGGGATACATCTGATCCCTCAAATTATCGCCCAATATCCATTCTATCTATATTATCAAAGCCGCTAGAAAAATACATTAAAAATAATATTTAATCCCACTTTAGTCAGTATGATTTATTTCACCCAAATCAAAACGGTTTTAGACAAAACCATTATTGTCATACTATGTTAAGTAATCTCACTGATAAATGGCATTCTAACATAAATAATGATTTGCTTACTGGCGTATTTTTTATCGATTTTGCTAAAGCATTTGATACAATAGACCATAAACTTATCACCAGAAAACTTTTTATGTATGGCTTAAGTAATAAGGGTGTGAAGCTAATAACGTCTTTCCTTAGCGACAGAAGACAGGCAGTTACTCAAGATTCATCGTTGTCTTCTCTGTCTCCGATCAAATATGGTATTCCTCAAGGCTCTGTTTTAGGCCCAATATTGTTTTCAATATATATTAACGACCTACCGCTGCATGTTAAGTCTTCCTGCGAACTTTTCGCAGATGACACAAGTATACACAACAACAATAAAAAAAATAATGACGTTTTATGTGCTTCCTTACAACAAGATATTGATAAATTGGTTTCTTGGACAGAGTTGAATCATATGGCTATTCATCCGCAGAAATCCAAATTTATGTTGGCTACAACTAGGCAAAAGCGCCAAAATGTAAAGACTAATTTATGTAAGTTAAATATATTAAATAAAGAATTGGAAGAAGTAAATTTCTATAAGCTGTTAGGTCTTACTATTGATAATAATCTCTTGTGGTCAAAGCATGTTTCACTTCTGTCCAAGAAACTATCACAAAAAACATTTCAATTGAATCGAATTAAATTAAGCACTTTCTAGACCAGCATTCCCGGACTGTCTTTTTCCATGCATATATTCAATCAGACATGGACTATGTGTCAACATGTTGGGACTTAGCAAGTGAAAATTGTTTAAAACCACTTCACAGTATTTATAGACGTTCCCTTAAACTTATTCTATTAAAATCATCCTCCCTTGATTCATGTGACTATAAGAAATTAGATATTCTGCCTTTTCATCTCAAATGTAAACATAACAAAGCTGTGTTTATGTTTAAGATTATGAATAAATTAACACCATATTATCTGCAAAAAAATTCCCCAGTATATAACATTCGTGGGAAGTCGATTATTCGTACCCCTAGACCTAGAACAAATCTATTCATGTCCTCATTAGTCCACTCAGCTGTTTCGGGAGGAACATTTAGTTTATCTATATTTTCAGAAGTTGTTTCAAGCCAACTTTAGTTTACCATAAGTTGCTTTTCATAAATTACAGTCAATAATATGTTGTACTATGTGTCAAAAGTACTTATATTCAGTGGACATTGCTAGATGTACACACATGGGCAATTTTATTTATGTTTGTGTTTTATTCAAGAACATTTTCTACTAAATATGTTGTATGATACTGCTCAACAAAATAAGTTTTTACCATAAATCTGATGGAAGCAATATATTACAAATACAATGAAGAACAAACAGCCCAAATATTTTTACAAGCAAAAGCTTGGTGCAGTTTTTATCTAAGATTTCTAAATTCAGTCTTCTAACTAAATAGCTTGATTTTGCATGGGGTGGAACAGCTGTGGGGGGAGGGTAGAGACTGGGAGGTGTTTTTTGTTGGTTTTGTTTGGTGTGTTTTTTGTGGGGTGGGGTGGGGTGGGGGTCTTTAATCTTGAATTGCTGTTGTGCGGCCATTTTTGCCTTGTTGTATTATATTACTTGTATATTTTTGTCACTATTGTTGCCGGTTTTGTTGTTGTTTTTACGTTTCTGTTAATCATTTTATTCATTAATTGTTTATTTGCTTGAGGGCAATAGTGTAAAAAAGCTACCCAGCTTATCTGTTTTACCCTCAATAAAAACATTCGTATTCGTATTCGTATATTCTCTCTCTCTCTTTCTTTCTCTCTCCTACCTTCCAACTCCCTTCCACTCTGTTTAACACAATGCACGGTTATTCTTATTCACGAAGTCGTCCATTGCTCACATTTGTGAGTTTGTAGAATGTTGTTACTGTACTACAATGGTATAATGTTGCGTCATGCTTAGTAATAAATTATGTTGAGTTTCTAACTGTTTTGAAAACTTCAAAAAGTTCCAAATGCAGCAGCAAGACTGATCCTCAAAACTAAAAGGAAAGTACACATTACCCCACTACTCCACACTCTTCACTGGCTTCCTATTTCCGCTCGCATTCAATACAACGTTGCATGCCTCACCTTCAACTCTGTCAATGGCACTGCCCCTCAATATCTTATCGATATCATTCAAACTTACACCCCTGCATGCCTCACCTTCAACTCTGTCAATGGCACTGCCCCTCAATATCTTATCGATATCATTCAAACTTACACCCCTGCATGCCTCACCTTCAACTCTGTCAATGGCACTGCCCCTCAATATCTTATCGATATCATTCAAACTTACACCCCTGCATGCCTCACCTTCAACTCTGTCAATGGCACTGCCCCTCAATATCCTATCGATATCATTCAAACTTACACCCCTGCACGCCAGCTCAGATCTTCTTCCGATTCACGCCTGCTTTCTACTCCTTGTGTTAAAACAAAATCCTTTGGAGAATCCTCTTTTTCACACTCTGCTCCTTCAGTCTGGAATGGCTTACCACACAGTGTTCGCCATTCTTCCACAGTTCAGTCTTTCAAGACTTCTTTGAAAACTCATCTCTTTGATGCTTCATACCACTAACCGCTCACATCTTGCCTTAAATCCACATGCTTCTGTTTCAGAACCTGAATCATGGATATATCTGCTTGCGTTCAAGTGGGGGTGGTTGAAATGGGATCGGCGCGTGCGTGCATGCGCACGCGTGGCGTGTGTGTGTGTGTGTGTGTGTGTGTGTGTGTGTGTGTGTGTGTTGTGTGTGTGTGTGTGTGTGTGTGTGTGTGTGTGTGTGTGTGTGTGTGTGTGTGTGTGTGTGTGTGTGTGTGTGTGTTTTGTGTGTGTGTGTGTGCGTGCGCGCGTGTGCGCGCGCGCGCGCGCGTGTGTGTGTGTGTGTGTGTGTGTGTGTGTGTGTGTGAGTGTGTGTGTGTGTGTGTGTGTGTGTGTGTGTGTGTGTGTGTGTGTGTGTGTGTGTGTGTGGATGCCCATTGATTATTACGCACACGTGTGTGTGCGTGTGCGTGCGTGATGTGTGACTGTGTGCTTCTCTATTAGTGTGTGTTTTGCGCAATAACGTAGCTCATGAACTTTGATTTCCCTTGCAATTTTGTTTCTTTTCTTATAATATTGTAATATTGTTTCACATTTTGTGGTTATGAACAGGGCTTTGTTTAAATAATATTACTTTATGCATATTTGATTTGATTGTAGTGAGTCTTATGTGTATAATAACTAATTTGTGTTTTATTGTCTATGTAAAGCGCTTTGAGCTCCCTGCAAAGGGAGTAAAGCGCTATATAAATGCTCATTATTATTATTATTATTATTAATGAGTACTGCTCTGGTTTTGATGACTTACATAACCAGGCCGTGTTTGTGTCTGTCTGTCTGTCTGTCTGAGTGTGTGTCTGCGTGCTCTTTATTTGCCCACGTCTCGTCAATAAGGCTGTGAAATAAATTCTAAAATAGCCGCCATCCATAGAACAGAACTGTTTGATGGTGGTGCCATTGTTTGAAGATAGATACCCATCATCACAGTTACCCCGCAGCAGTTAGTAGCGAAATAAAAGAATAATGAAGAGACTGCATGCTATGACCTTCTTTAAAAAAACAAGAAAACCAAGGCCTTTATTCCAATGAAGATTGAGCAAAACTGGGTTATATGAGTCATGACTGTGGTTAATATTAGCACTGAAATTTGTTTATGCAAAACCCAGCAGGTATGTCATGTATGCACGTTTCCGACCATGACTGCCAGATGGGCAAGGGGACAGCTGCTATTCCGTCAAGATGAGATGCTGTACAGCGGATATGCCTTGCCTAAGGCGCATCAGCACTCTCTTGGCCAAACACATACGAGGAAAGATGGTGTTGAGGAAGGTCCTCAAAGACCAACCGATCCCTTTGGCTGCAGCACTAGAGCCAGTGCAGATGCCCCCTAGTTAGAGAGTA
>CM065697.1:52698021-52708909 GCA_017654935.2 Phymorhynchus buccinoides
TGTGTGTGTGTGTGTGTGTTCTTATTACATACATACTTGTGTATCGTGTATAAAGTAATAACAACAACACACGTCTCTCTTACACACAGACACACACAACAACAACAACAACAACATACAGTATTTATACGGCGCTGAATCTTGATAGAAATCAAATCAAAGCGCACACACACGTTGGCATTCAAAGCGCATTCAAACACAAACGCAATACAACGCGAACACCAACAGATAACATAAATGGAATATAGCAGAAACAGACCTAATGGCAAGAGAGAGAAGATAAAGAGAGAGGAGCTTTAATGACGGGGGAACAGGTGGGTTTTGAGGTTAGCTTTGAAAGCAGAGAGAGTCAGTCGCTGACGGAGGGAGAGCGGAAGTTTGTTCCAGGAGGTCGGTCCTGAGACAGCAAAAGAGCGCCGACCAACAGTTGAAAGCTTATACCTAGGGATCTGGAGAGAAAGAGGGTCAGAAACTGAACGTAAAGTGCGAGCTGGCGTATAGATGGAAATATTGTCACAGAGGTAAGATGGAGCAGCTTTATGAATACACACACACACACACACACGCACACGCGCGCGCGCGCGCGCATGCACGCGGAGCTATTGAACCGAGAAAACAAGACAGACAAATAGAGCGATAGACAGAGACAGCAGCACACTGTGGACAGACAGACAGACAGACAGACAGACGGACAGAAAACAGACAGACAAATAGAGCGATAGACAGAGACAGCAGCACACTGTGGACAGACAGACAGACAGACAGACAGATGGACAGAAAACAGACACTGCATGCAGTTTGACTTGAAAACAGACAAAACACACAATTGATGTTATCAAACCCGTGTATTGAGGAAGCAAAGAATGAAAAGTAGATCAATCGGTCCATTATGAATTATTATTCACCAGAAATAAACCTCAAATGTGTAAAAACAAAACAAAACACAGATTGTAGTCTGAAATTCAGATTTAAAAAAATGTATCTCATAATTTCATATACTTATTTCATTCCAAACGTCTTTTATTTAATTTATTTTACATTGCTCATAGTCCACAGCAATTTGCTAACAATAAGTGTAAATGTCGATTATTTTGAAAACCATACTTAATGTGTTTGATTAAAAAGCAAAATGTTATACTTAGGGTCTTTTTGGCTCACGTCGTTTTTTAAAACAAAGTGAGTCTATAGTATCGTACATGTTCGGTTGTGTGTCTGTGTGTATGTGTGTGTGTGTGTGTGTGTGTGTGTGTGTGTGTGTGTGTGTGTGTGTGTATGTGTGTGTGTGTGTTGCGTCCGTGGCCCCGACCTTTAACCTTAACTCAAACCTTAACGTTGTCATTTTCTCTAAACATAAAAGGCGTTAGAGGGTTAAAGTTAGCAGGATACTTGATTTTGACGTGAGTCTGCAAGTCATGACGATCAAGCAGTCAGATACATTGATAAAGAACAAAATAAAGATAATCATTTGTTGCAGAGATTACTGTTGTGCAACCTTTAACCTTGACTCAGTCACACTCTTCAAACTAAAGAAGACTCTCACTCTCCACTGAAACTTTAACGTTGTCATTTTCTCAAAAAAACATAACATGTTAGAGGGTTAAAGTTAGCAGGATACTTGATTTTGACGTGAGCCTTCAAGTCATGGCGATCAAAGCAGTCAGATACATCGGTAAGGAACAAAAGAAAGAAAATCATTTGTTGCAGAGATTACTTTTGTGCTGTAGGCCTACTGAGTAGACACTAGAAAGAAGACTCCATTAGATATGCAAAACGCTGTTTAAAATGAAACACAAGACTTCAGGTGTGTACAAATAGGTACATTTTAACGTCGTTAACTCATATTTTCTGTAACAAATAGATACATCTATTTGTACCGAGTGTGGCGCGTTGACGGCCCGTTTGTTTCGTTTTGGAGCGTCTGTGGCAACGGTTGTTCGTGTTCGTTCGCGCATCGTGTCTGCGCTGAAATACTTTTACCGCACTTCCGGCGTTTATTTGCACACACAAAGTCTAGGCTAGAGATCACGTCTTCATAATGAAGACTACGTACCTGACATTTAGCCCACATTCATTTCAGTCTTGAAAAAAAATATACGGAAAATCCAGTGTTCTCTCCTTCGACGTAAGAAACCAGATCATAATCCGATCGGCGATGCTTAGGAGCCAAGGCCTCGTGCGTGACTCGCCCGGGCTTGACCTTAACCTTTCATGGTGAAGTGAAGGGGGGGGGGGGGGGGGGGGGGGGGGGGGGGGGGGGGGGGGGGTGGGGTGCGAATGACGAAACGAAAATAAAATATTAGCCTAGGACTAAAGTATCTTATAGAAATGCAGATGATGCGGAACAAGATTTATTTGCATGAACACTCAGTTTAAATCAGTAACAGATCAGGAGTAGGGCCTTACGAATTCCGCATCTTCATTTTCCTAGTAGATGTCCTGTAGGCCTGTATTGTAAGGTTGTTGTTATTTGGGAAAATTCGCTTGTCCTCGAATCACAATGGCGTCTGCCGGCCGCGCGTGCTATCTGCGTGAGTACATTATCCTTCTTCTTCTTCAAGTTGGGGATGTTTATCATGCCCCGCACTCACCGGTCTTCATTCAGACCATTAATAGCGCACACGGCACAGGATGCGTGCTATGTGAATTCGTGTCATCCATCCCACCGGCACACACGACCTGACATGTACTGGGGTTCAAAGGATTATGCAGCGCAGGAAAAACAAAAACAACAACAATAATAATAAGTCTAGACAAATAAGAGGATGTGCACGACCTGGCACCCCTGGCTATTCCGATAATACCCAGTCGCACACGGGGGCGGGTGGGGACAAAAAACAAAAAACGGTGGGGGGGGGGGGGGGGGGGGGGGGGTAGTGCTTTTAGTCAGGGAGCTTCAGCACCTTCGAAACTTAAAAAGTTGTTTTTGAAGATAACTCGTGCTACAGCATGACAAAAACCAAGCCATCAGTAGGCCTATTTTGAAAGCGTTCACCACAATTACTGGGAGCTGCTGTGGCGCAGTTGGTAAGAGTCGCTGGCTCGTAATCCATCAAGTTTGTGAGTGTGGGTTCGAATCCAGCTGGGGCCACAGTGGTGTGTCCTTGGGAAAGGCACTTTACTCCCATTTTCCTCACTCCACCCAGGTGTAAAATGGGTACCTGACGTCAGTTGGGGAAAAAGTCCTTCGGATGAGACTTAAAACTGAGGTCCCGTGTGCGAACGCATGCACAGATCTCTTGCGCACACGTTACAGCCCATTCCACTAATCGGTAGGAGACAGGGGCAGGATAAACATCCCCAATAGGAAGAAGAAGAAGAGATTGCTTCGTGGCGGACTCGCATGTCTCGAGGGTTAGCTTGTGTGTGTGCATGCGCCCTATGTGTGTGACTGTGAGAGAGAGGTCATTTGAACTTTTTATTCTGTTAGGCTCGACATAATTCAGTTCCACTACTAGTCTATTATCACTCACACACCCTACACAAATTTGTTGTTGAATTATTTTAGCTTATACCACATCCTGAATTTGACGCATAAAACTGAAACTCAGACAGAGAGTGTGGAAACAATACTAACTAGGCCTACATCTTATATTTAGTTATAAGCCTACTGCTAGGCCTAAGCAAAAGTAGGCCTAACTATAGGCCATACATTCCTTTCCAAACACACACACACACACACACACACACACTCACACCACTGCCTCTAACACATAGGCTAGGCCTAGCAGTCTCTGTCCATCCATCGACGTCTCGCGCACCGGTTGCTTTCCTTTGCATCGCATGGAAGAAGGTATAGCGCATGCACACATGTCAGCATTATCGGGGGATTTCAAAGTACTTAGTTCCGATACAATGTATGAAATCAAAGGTGACGTCTGACCTGTGAATAGAGGTCAAACGTCTGACGTAATCAACATAGCCGCTATTAATTACTCCCCTGGGCATTAAACAGTTGTGTATGACTTTAAACTCGTCTAGTTCCCTCTACCACACCCTACCCCCCCACACCCCTTTTTTAAAATCTCATAAACATTCATCTGCATAGCAAAGTCTGTCTAAGAATACTCAAATTATCCCTAACTGTTTGTTTTGGGATCTCTCTTCTCCCCATAATATCTCATCAGTTCACTTTCTTACAGTATCCTTGCTGAACTTATTTGCTTTCTTTTTCATACTAACCCCTAAAGTGCAGCAGAATCTTCAACGTGATGAAGTTGGCTGCCTATGGTGAAGAAGAAGACAAGGAAAGATCAACGACTCACTCTGTTTTTTAAGAGGGAACACAACCGATCCCAGGGATCGGGTCTTTTTTGCTAGAAAATATCTGCCTCCTTAAAAAATAATCCAAAATGGGGTCTTAATTAAGGGAGGGGTCTTGTATTTTTTATTACAAAGGAGGTAATTTTAATAGTTAGAAAGAAGGGCAATATTTCAGAAGTTAAGTAGGTCATATGTGGGAAGGAGTCTTATAATGGGAAATGTTATAAAGGAGGTTCTATTGTACTTAATTGTACATTTGTTAATGGTTTAGGCTTTAATTATTAAAGTTTGTTTGGTTTTTAATAAGTAAAGTTTAACTCTACTAGAGTTTAAGTCTACTGTAGTGTTAAACATAAATTTCATCATATTTTTTTTACAGTATGGGTGACTGGGGAGCTCTGACTGGAGGTGGGACATCAGTGCGACTGGGACTCTATGAGGCTTCAGGAGACAGCTGTATGCTGTAGATCCAGCGATTCTCATTTGGTTAGGTGAGTGAGCACTAACATTTGCACGCACAGGGTTCTGTTAACTGAACATTCTGTGCTTGACTGGTAAACAAAAATGGGCCCAAAAAATTGAAACTGTCCGTTACCGGGATGGACAATATCAGGAAAGGGTGGGAGAGTGAGTTCACCAAAGCAACATTAGGCCTAGCCTGCTCTACTTAGGCCTGGTTATTTTTATTATTTTTGCTCTAAGTCCATTTTTGACCCTTAGAGAACAGAAGAAAGGGGATTCTGGCTCAGACTATTTTTGACCCCTTTTAGACACGAATTCGCAACTTTAAGGCATAAAAAAAGCAAAAAATCTAACTTTTTTAAACCCCTTTTTAGATACAAAAACGCTACTTTAAGGGGTAAAAAAAGTAAAAATCCGTCACCCCCTTATTCTGTCAATTCGGAAGAAAAAACACTACTTTTAGGTGTTTTATTTTATTTTTTTCTTCTTTTGATTCGACAACATCATTTTCATCAAGACACTCATCAAAGCTGTTTTTGTCTTTAGTAAGAAACAAAACAACCGTCTTTAGTTGCTCCCTGAAGTCCTTTAAAACCGAATTATACTTCTGCGTTAAAATCCATACCTAATTCCTGCATGCCGACCACCGCAGCAAAAGGGAAGTAACCGAGATAAAACCATTGACAAGAACCGTATGAACTCAAAGAGCAGATCAGGGGAAGTAATTTGGGTTACTGTTCTTAACTAAATTTATAAGAATGCTTGTAATTTCTCTTTTAGCAAAAAAGAAGAGCAAATAATGATTTTTGATTTATAAAACAGTACAAGTTTAATATTCTGCAGCGATTCGTGAAGAGATCATAAGTTTTAATCCATAAATTACAATAAATATGTATTTTATTGAATAAAATCGTTCTTGAAGCAAAGAGTAAGGTGAACCAAAGTTTGTACTCTATATATAGTAAATTAATAACTACATTTGTAAGTACGTTTTTGTACTGAAGTCTAAAAGATCTAAACATAGAATAGGGAAGTTCCGATTAAGTCAAAAATACTTAACTGTTTAAAAATAAAGCAGAACGGAGGAATTCTGATTAAGTCTCAAAACATGACCTAGTTGGACGGGCACACATGCCTGTTTGGAATTCCCGTTTTCACGGGAAAAATGACATCATGTTAGATTTGATCTGCAAATGCGAAAGAACGAATTCCCGATTCTGTAAAAATAGCGCAAGGAAAAAGTTTTAATGTCGCTAACAGGAATGAAGGTTATTTATAGGATATTATTGTCACTATCAAGTTCTTAATTTTTTTAACTTTAAAGTACTTTTTTAAGTTCTTAAACAAGTTCTTACTAAGTCATCTTCAAGTCATCTTCAAGTTCTTGCTAAGTCATCTTCAAGTTTTTATTAAGTCATCTTCAAGTTTTTATTAAGTTCTTACACACAACTTACTTTAGTACTTACTTAAGTTATTGTTAAGTTTTTATTAAGTTTTTATTGCATTAAAAATGGATCGCTCTCAGGTTTTAAGCTATTTGGCTTTTGTTTTTCTTGTTTGTCTGCTACTTTCTCTGGTTGTACTGTTTGTACTTCTACTCGTTTTTCTAGCTTTGGTTGCATGTGTGTTTTATATAATTTATAAGACAAATAACCAACACCAGCAACCACACCAACAGTAAGCAATACAACATCGTAATTCGTACTGTTTTGTTTGTCTTCTTCTTTTTTAACTGGTATTGCGCTTATGGTTGATTCATCTTCATTCTGAGACAACAGTTTTTGTTTTGTTTGTTTATTCATTTTTTGTTGTCGATTCCACTCTGATAACCTTTTACCTGCTTCAACTCGACCTGGACTCTTCGTCACCTTGATCACTGTCGGACTGGGGCTTGTTTGCTGTTCTGTCTGATTCGTTTGATTCTCTGTCACGTTCATTTTTAATAGCCATAAAATCTATATGATTAAAAGTAATTAACCCCATAACAACTGGCGAAAGAAGCCCGCCAAACCTATAAAAAAGATCACAACTAAAAGACTCTAATGATTTAGTTAAAACAGGATCTTCACTTAAATCGTACATTAAATCTTGGCTTGAATCGACGGGAAAAAACTGACTAACTAACTTAGTGTACAAGCCTATTACAGTTTGACCTAAACTTTTAACCATTTTAGATCCTAATTGTGCTTCGTATCTGTTGTAGTACTTTTCGATGTCAGCAGAAGACATTTGTTGAATCTGTTCTATACTAAATTCTGTTCCTAAGTATTGTTTTGTTTTTCCACACGCAGCCAGAGAATACAACTTTTCCTTTTTATTCATAACACTTGTCGACACTTCATCAGAAATTACTGCTTCCTGCGCATTTAACAACAGTTCGTCACAATTCATTTTTTAGTTGATTTATTATTTTTATTTTAAAACAAAAAATGAGTGCTGAAAAAACTGTTGCTAACCTTGTATACCAATCTGCTCTGATTGGTGGACTTTCTGTTGCGTACACAATGGTTGGTAAGAAACTATTGAAAATAAAAGCAGCTGACCTTGGAAAACTTGACCTAGAGGACTCTGGTAAACTAATTGCTATAATCACTGCTTCAATAGCAACAAAAGACTTTCTTGTTAAGCAAGGAATAATTCCAGAAAATATATATATGTAGAAATAAAATGGTTTCTTAGTTAAACGAGGAAATAAAATGTGTTTTTTTTGTTGTTGAATAAAATGGCTTCACTCGCAATCATGGTCGGCGGTGCTGTAGTAAACGCGCTTGCTTTTTCGGGAAGTAATTTCATATTTAGTAAACTTGAAACGAACAAGGAAAGAGAAAGACACAATCGTGCTATGGAACAATTAGCAGCAGCACAAGACGCCTATGAAAAGCAAAGACTCGCTCAGTTAGATTTCATTAACAACAAATTAAAACTACAAAACCATGCAGCATACACTTTTAAGAATGTTGACGATGCCATGAAAGAGTATTATTTAGTGACGGGCAAACAATTACAACAGCTCCCACCACCACCAAAATTAAGTGACTACTACCAATCATCTGAAAAACAAAAGATGCAGGAGATAGCGTTTATTGTAATCGGTATGACTGCTGTTTTTTTCATTGCAAAAAAGATTTAGTATTAAAATGAATAAAATTTATTACTCACCAAAAGGTTATTGGAAAGGTTTAACAGCTATTAAAAAACTCAGTCAAGCAGCTGGAGTCACTGAACAAACAGCAAAAGAATGGTTATCTAAACAAGCTATATGGCAAATTTATCTACCAGCACCTAAACGAATTAAAAGACCACACTTTGTCAACACAACACCAAATGACACTCATCAAATGGATCTTCTATACCTCCCTCATGATTTAATCAGAAGAAAAAGATTTAAATACGCGTTGACAGTTGTTGACATCTCTTCAAGATATAAAGACGCAGAACCATTAACCGATAAAAGTGCTACTTCAGTCTCTGTTGCTTTACAAGAAATCTATAGACGCGGTCCATTAACCTATCCTCGTTTAATTCAAGTTGATGAAGGAAAAGAATTTAAAGGACAATTCAATCAGCTACTGTTAAAACACAAAGTCGTTATTAAAAGAGGTATTCCTGGAAACCATAGATCTCAAGCCTTAGTCGAAAACTTTAACAAACAATTGGCAGAAAGACTTTTCTCTTACCAATATCACAGAGAACTCCTTGATTCAACTAGAAACACTGAATGGGTTAGAAGACTACCCTCCGTTCTGCGTGTCATGAATAACGAAGAATCTAAGGTCATTGGATTTAAACCAGTAAAAGCAATACAAAAGAAAACAATTGACTCTTCGATAGACTTACCGCAAGATCATTCAATTACAAAGCAACTGATACCATTTGGAATAAAAGTTAGGTTTCTTTATGCACCAGCGGAAGCAGAAGGAGACACCCGCATAAGAGCAACAGACCCAATATGGAGCATTGATCCATATGAAATAAAAAGAATAATACAAATTAATCCGCCCGTGTATTATTTAAGAGAAACTGACACGACAACACGACCCGTTCCAAAAAGAGCCTTTGTTAAAGAAGAACTGCAGATAATCCCACCAAACACAATTCCGATTTGATTAGACAAAAAAAAAGTCAATTTTTTTGTTGTTGCTTTTTACAAACATTTGTACTGACTAGGAAAATCTGTTTTTAACACTAGCTTACAAAACTTCTCTTTCCTCAGTTTTTGTTTAATCGACTTTTTTTTTTCTTTTGATTCAATCACATCATTTTCATCAAGACATTCATCAAAACTATTTTTATCTTTAGTAAAAAACAAAACAACTGTTTTTAACTGTTCTCTAAAATCTTTTAAAACTGAATTATACTTTTGTGTTAAAATCCATACACTAATCCCCGCATGTCTACCACTGAAAGCTAACTTAGCTAAATTATTTCTTTTTTTAACAATGTCTTTTTCAGCCGATCAGTCATCAATAATAAACAATGTTGACGTTCCTTTAAACAGTTGATAAAAATGATCTAAACATTCACTTAACTTATTACTCGGGTCAACCAAATGAACTTTCTTTCTTTGTATGATTTGTTGAATTCTAAAGTAGTACAAAAAATTACTATATGTTCAAAGTGATTTCGATAAACCGTTTGTATTAAATCTAACATAAATATCGTTTTTCCACACCCAGTCATCCCGCAAAATAACCCGCAATGTGGTTCTTTTGTAAGGAAATTTAAACTGTTCAAGTCCATTGTTTTAATACACAATATCTTTTAATCTGTTATTCTCAATGTTCAGCTGAGCATCGCATAGTAAATACACATAAACATATATTTGTTTGCCCACTTCCGCTGCTTCTTTATGAATTTGAATGTTTATTCCGCCTGACCCATCACCTACTGTTCTTCCGCTACCATGAAGTTTGTTATCATCAGTTGTTCTAAGATCTAACCACAAAGCATACTTCGAAGATAAATAATCTTCTAGTCTAACATCATGAAGATGGAGGTCTTTGCAAATTAAATCAACAGACGGATCTCTTAGTTGCCCGCCTCCACCAAACAGTTTTCTTATTTCATCAAAGTGCTGATAAGGTAAAAGACCGCTCGCAAACAATTGGTTCGGTTGCCCTTCAATCGCAGTAGTCAGCTTAGTTATTTTTGGATTATAAAACCTCTCGCTTAATCTATTAAAGGGTTTTTTGGTTTCTTCAAACAGCAGCAAAATTCCTTTCAACGACCTTGCTGATATATTCAAATCGATGTTCCAGATTGTGTCTGTTGTGTTTTTAGTTAACTTACTGTGATTTAAAATTCTGTTGTAGTATATTGCAAATCTTGACTGGTATTGTTGTGAAATCAACCGAGCTAATTCTTGATGACGAACAACATCAAACTCTAATGTGATGTCTGAAATACTATATTTTGCATTTGAATCTTCTGTCGATCTGATAACATGGGCATAGTCATTAAAAGTAAATTCATACATAAGCCTATCTTGTAAAGCACCCTGATAATACGGTGAGTGTGTGTTTAATAGTTCAAAGTCAAGAGGAATGTAGAATCGATTACCATAAACTTGAGCAACCAACGCATCTTTATTGCTATCTTTTTTATCATCAGCATCAATTCTATGTTTTATACCATTATCTCCTTGTATTCCCTGATAAACCCGATCTTTTCTTTCATTTTCTGTTAACCAGAGGTCGCAATAACTCAAAAAGACATCTGCATTATCTAAAGACATTACCTCTCTCCCCTCAAGTTTAATAGTAATCTTACTAACGATCGCTCTACCAAGATTAGCAACTAAAGTTCTGTTTGGGTCGGCCTCTGACTCCAGTTGTATTTTAAATGCAAGACGAGCAGTGCCTGGCACGATGACTTAATTACTTCCCAGACTAGGAAATCTTACTGATAATATTTGTCTTTGATCGATAGTTGAAGGATTATTACTTATCACAATACTCTGCCTGGTTCCTTTTACACCGAGTGGTTCTTTTAGCCGTCTGTATGGATCAAGACTCGACCCGTATGATTGTGACATTATCTTTTTATTTTGTTTAAAAAATAAAAACATAATTAAAATTAAATCATGGCGGGGATAGAAGATGAACAAGATTATGATGTTTTTGATGCTCCAGACGACATGAGTGAAGCTACTTCGTCTCGTCAACGA
>CM065697.1:52709409-52719409 GCA_017654935.2 Phymorhynchus buccinoides
TGTTACTGTTCTTGTGTCTTTAGCGTTATTGTTTCTGTTGTTGTTGCTGTTGCTGTTACTGTTGTTGTGTCTTTAGCGTTGCTGTTACTGTTGTTGTGTCTTTAGCGTTACTGTTACTGGTGTTGTGTCTTATCGTTGCTGTTGTGTCTGTAGCGTTGCTGTTACTGTTGCTGTTACTGTTGTTGTGTCTTTAGCGTTACTGTTACTGTTGTTGTGTCTTTAGCGTTGCTGTTACTGTTGCTGTTACTGTTGTTGTGTCTTTAGCGTTACTGTTACTGTTGTTGTGTCTTTAGCTTTGCTGTTACTGTTGCTGTTACTGTTGTTGTATCTTTAGCGTTACTGTTACTGTTGTTGTGTCTTTAGCTTTGCTGTTACTGTTGCTGTTACTGTTGTTGTGTCTTTAGCGTTACTGTTACTGTTGTTGTGTCTTTAGCTTTGCTGTTGCTGTTACTGTTGCTGTTACTGTTGCTGTTACTGTTGCTGTTACTGTTGCTGTTACTGTTGCTGTTACTGTTGTTGTGTCTTTAGCGTTGCTGTTATTGTTACTGTTGCTGTTACTGGTGTTGTGTCTTATCGTTGCTGTTGTGTCTGTAGCGTTGCTGTTACTGTTACTGTTACTGCTGTTGTGTCTTTAGCGTTGCTGTTACTGTTGTTGCTGCTGCTGTTGTTACTGTTGTTGTGTCTTTAGCGTTACTGTTGATGTTTCTTTAGCGTTGCTGTTACTGTTGCTGCTGTCGTTACTGTTGCTGCTGCTGTTACTGGTGTTGTGTCTCTAGCGTTGCTGTTGCTGCTGCTGTTGTTGTGTCTTTAGCGTTGCTGTTACTGTTGTTGTGTCTCTAGCGTTGCTGCTGCTGTTACTGGTGTTGTGTCTCTAGCGTTGCTGTAGCTGCTGCTGTTGTTGTGTCTTTAGCATTGCTGTTACTGTTGTTGTGTCTCTAGCGTTGCTGTTACTGTTGTTGTGTCTTTAGCGTTGCTGTTACTGTTGTTGTGTCTCTAGCGTTGCTGTTGCTGCTGCTGTTGTTGTGTCTTTAGCATTGCTGTTACTGTTGTTGTGTCTTTAGCGTTGCTGTTACTGTTGTTGTGTCTCTAGCGTTGCTGCTGCTGTTACTGGTGTTGTGTCTCTAGCGTTGCTGTTGCTGCTGCTGTTGTTGTGTCTTTAGCATTGCTGTTACTGTTGTTGTGTCTTTAGCGTTGCTGTTACTGTTGTTGTGTCTTTAGCATTGCTGTTACTGTTGTTGTGTCTTTAGCATTGCTGTTACTGTTGTTGTTTCTCTAGCATTGCTGTTACTGTTGTTGTTTCTTTAGCATTGCTGTTACTGTTGTTGTGTCTTTAGCATTGCTGTTACTGTTGTTGTGTCTCTAGCGTTGCTGCTGCTGTTACTGGTGTTGTGTCTCTAGCGTTGCTGTTGCTGCTGCTGTTGTTGTGTCTTTAGCATTGCTGTTACTGTTGTTGTGTCTCTAGCGTTGCTGTTACTGTTGTTGTGTCTTTAGCGTTGCTGTTACTGTTGTTGTGTCTTTAGCATTGCTGTTACTGTTGTTGTGTCTCTAGCATTGCTGTTACTGTTGTTGTGTCTTTAGCATTGCTGTTACTGTTGTTGTTTCTCTAGCATTGCTGTTACTGTTGTTGTTTCTCTAGCATTGCTGTTACTGTTGTTGTTTCTCTAGCATTGCTGTTACTGTTGTTGTGTCTCTAGCGTTGCTGTTACTGTTGTTGTTTCTTTAGCATTGCTGTTACTGTTGTTGTTTCTCTAGCATTGCTGTTACTGTTGTTGTTTCTCTAGCGTTGATGTTACTGTTGTTGTTTCTCTAGCGTTGATGTTACTGTTGCTGTTACTGTTGTTGTGTCTCTAGCGTTGCTGTTACTGTTGTTGTTTCTCTAGCGTTGATGTTACTGTTGCTGTTACTGTTGTTGTTTCTCTAGCGTTGATGTTACTGTTGTTGTTTCTCTAGCGTTGATGTTACTGTTGCTGTTACTGTTGTTGTGTCTCTAGCGTTGCTGTTACTGTTGTTGTGTCTCTAGCGTTGCTGTTACTGTTGTTGTTTCTTTAGCATTGCTGTTACTGTTGTTGTTTCTTTAGCATTGCTGTTACTGTTGTTGTGTCTCTAGCGTTGCTGTTACTGTTGTTGTTTCTTTAGCATTGCTGTTACTGTTGTTGTTTCTTTAGCATTGCTGTTACTGTTGTTGTGTCTCTAGCATTGCTGTTACTGTTGTTGTGTCTCTAGCGTTGCTGTTACTGTTGTTGTTTCTTTAGCATTGCTGTTACTGTTGTTGTGTCTTTAGCGTTGCTGTTACTGTTGTTGTGTCTTTAGCGTTGCTGTTACTGTTGCTGTGTCTTTAGCATTGCTGTTACTGTTGCTGTGTCTTTAGCGTTGCTGTTACAGTTGTTGTGTCTTTAGCGTTGCTGTTACAGTTGTTGTGTCTTTAGCGTTGCTGTTACTGTTGTTGTGTCTTTAGCGTTGCTGTTACAGTTGTTGTGTCTTTAGCGTTGCTGTTTCTGTTGTTGTGTCTCTAGCATTGCTGTTACTGTTGTTGTTTCTTTAGCATTGCTGTTACTGTTGTTGTGTCTCTAGCATTGCTGTTACTGTTGCTGTGTCTTTAGCATTGCTGTTACTGTTGCTGTGTCTTTAGCATTGCTGTTACTGTTGTTGTGTCTCTAGCATTGCTGTTACTGTTGTTGTGTCTTTAGCATTGCTGTTACTGTTGTTGTTTCTCTAGCGTTGATGTTACTGTTGCTGCTGCTGTTACCGTTGTTGCTTCACTCTCTCAGTTGTGATATAACATTGGAAAAAAGACAACAAATAATGATGTCATCTACAATCTGTAATGCTTGTTTTGTTTTAAACCCTTGCTTTGTTGATCAATCTTCTTGTTTCCAGCCTCCTGTATTATCTTGTGTGCATCCCATGTTTGATTATCTCCAGCTTAATGATGACAAACAAGCTGTCTGCAAAACCAGTCTACTCTTTCTTTTTCCCCCAAAAGTAATGTATCAACGAATGTGATTTGTATCCCACCATTGTTACTGCTATGTCTTCTTTGTTTGTTTTCTATGCACACCTATTCTTTGGCAGATTGCGTTCTTTGTATAGACTGTCAAGTAATAATTTAATATTGACTTGAATTAAAACCCCAGGAACGGAGACATCAGAAAAGGCGTCTAATTAATGTATTTGTTGTGTCCATGATTTGTGTTGTTGTTCTTGTTGGTGGATCATAATTACAATATGGTAAGGCAAATCTTTGTGTTGTTGTTCTTGTTGGTGGATCATAATTACAATGTGGTAAGGCAAATCTTTGTGTTGTTTTTAACTCAAAAGACTGCACCATTCCTTCGAAGATTTGCGATCTTTCAACTTTGTAAGCTTTTTTTTTTCCAAATCACATAGCTATATTTCCACACTTTCTTTAGACCTGAAACTTTGCATAGTGTTCTTGTTTTACTTTGTATTGTTATCTGTTTGAACATCATTTGGTTCGAGTTTAACCCTTTCGCCGCCAACCATTTTTTCAGCCAGAAAATACAATTACACGTAACTGGGTTAAGAGAAAAACAAATATCTGCAATATTGGGAATTTCTCTGTGACATGTTGAACATTAGGCCTATCCGTACCTCCCAAAATAAAGAAAATAGGGTCTTTGGTTAGCAGGCCCTGATTTGATGCCTGTTAGTGACACGGGTGTTAAACCATTGTGGTGCATAAATGTGACATTGGCGGAGAAACGGTTAACGTGGTGACATCCCTGATATAGTCTTACTTGTCGACGGGGCTATAGATAACATAGCATAACATAGCATAGCATAGCATAGCATAGCATAGCATAGTATAGCATAGCATAGTATAACATAGCATAGCATAACATAACACAGCATAGCATAACATGGTATAGCATAGCATAGCATAGCATAGTATAACATAGCATAGCATAGCATAGCATAGCATAGCATAGCATAGCATAGCATAGCATAGCATAGCATAGCATAGTATAACATAGCATAGCATAACATAGTATAACATAGCAGAGCATAGCATAACACAACATAGCATAGCATAACATAACATAGCACAGCATAACATAACACAACATAGCATAACATGATATAACATAGCATAGCATAGCATAGTATAAGCATAGCATAGCATAGCATAGCATAGTATAGCATAGTATAGCATAGTATAGCATAGCATAGCATAGCATAGCATAGCATAGCATAGCATAGCATAGCATAGCATAGCATAGCATAGCATAGCATAACATAACATAGCATAGCATAGCATAGTATAGCATAGCATAGCATAGCATAGTATAGCATAGCATAATATAGCATAGCATAACATAACATATCATAGAATAGCATAGCATAGCATAACATAGCATAGTATAGCATATCATGGCATAGCATAACATAGCATAACATATCATAGCATAGCATAGCATAATATAGCATAACATAGCATAGCATATCATAGCATAGCATAGCATGGTATAGCATAGCATAGCATAGCATAGCATAGCATAGCATAACATAGTATAGCATAGCATAGCATAGCATAACATAACACAACACAACATAGCATAACATAACATAGCATAGTATAACATAACATAACATAGCATAGCATAGCATAGCATAATATAGCATACTATAGCATAGCATAGCATAGCATAGCATAGCATAGCATAGCATAGCATAGCATAGCATAGCATATCATAGCATAGCATAGCATAGCATAGCATAACATAACATAACATAGCATAACACAACATAGCATAGTATAGCATAGTATAACATAACATATCATAGCATAGTATAGCATAGCATAGCATAGCATAGCATAGCATAGCATAGCATAGCATAGCACAGCATAGTATAGTATAGTATAGTATAGTATAGCATAGCATAACATAGCATATCATAGCATAGCGTAGCATAGTATAGCATAGCATAGCATAGCATAGCGTAGCGTAGCGTAGCGTAGCGTAGCATAGCATAGCATAGTATAGCATAGCATAGCATAGCATAGCAGCATAGCATAGCATAGCATAACATAACATAGCATAGCATAACATAGCATAGCATAGCATAGCATAGCATAGCATAGCATAGCATAGCATAGCATAGCATAGCATAGCATAGCATAGCATAGCATAACACATTCGTTTTTGTTTTCAGAACATCAAACCCTGCCCACATTTAATGTGTTAGCTTCAAATAGGATTAATTTCGTGAAAGCCGGCTTAGCTTAACAAGATAACACTGGATTATGTGCCGCCCAATCACCACCTTCTGTTCATTGCATCCGTCATTTGGTCTTCAAAGAAAAACGAAACTGTTTGTCATGATTTGCTTGTCTTCCTAATCCACCGTTCACGTTGTGACAAGCTCCAGTCGGGTTTTTGTTTGTGGCTCAAGCCACAAACCTATAACTCACTTTGTCGGTCGGTCGGTCTGTCTGTCGGTCGGTCGGTCGGTCCAAAATTGTCGCACTTCAAATCGAGGCGAGAGAGAAAATGGAGTTTTACGTCCTCTTGGTCTGAATCAGACACATATGGGACATTTGTAAATACAAATATGGTTGGAACAATACTGGAGGCAATGCCCGGAGGCAGTACGAAACCAGTAAAGTCCCGATTGTTTGTTTGTGGCTCAAGCCACAAACCTATAACTCACTTTGTCGGTCTGTCGGTCTGTCTGTCTGTCTGTCGGTCGGTCCAAAATTGTCGCACTTCAAATCGAGGCTACACTTCAAATTGAGGCCGCTCTTTAAAATGATGTATTTTAAAAGCGTACAAAATAATAAACATACGTAATACAGACACTACAACAGACACGACGAGTATGCGGTGCTTCTTTTGATGAGTATAAGTAGGATACATAGTTTTAAATGTTTTCCAAAAGATATAAAAAGTTACGAAATGGTGCAGAGATAACATTCTGGTTTACAGATTAAAATTATTGAAAAGCCAGGGGAGGTGACTCATGATTGGAGTGGTAAAAATAGACCGCGTGCCACAAACTATTGCGATTTCGCGCTTGTTTTCTTGTCGGAAGCAGCTTTTGTTGCCTTGATCTTTCCATTTTATTTATTTCTCTTTCGTGCATTATTTCACATTTACTTATTGCTTAATCATATTTGTGCGCTTATCTATTTTTGTTCGTTTGTTTACAAATTTACTTTTTATTACACAAGTTACACAATTTATTGTACAAGAGCAAATTGGAAATACATCTGTGGTGGCACTTGAAAAGTATCAATTTATGTATTAGCCAATATACTACACATGATCACATACATTTAAGCTAGCATCATTTTTTGGGTTCACTCTCTATGGAAGTGTTACAGGTCGAAAGTAAATCTTTCACTGTCGTCCATTTTTCATGTCAGGCTTGTTGCATTTAATGTCCTTTCTTACATCACGTTTCAGCTACTGGGTTGTAGGATGTGTTGTTTATGGGGAACATTCGCATGCCGTAAGCATGATAAATGTTCACGTTATTTCTTCATTCTTCTTCACAAACAAACTCAGGAGGAAGCAGCAGCCGAACACGCTCCAACCCACCACTGTACACAGAATGGCAACATTGGTTGTTTTCAACTTGTTTCTGGTTTGTCAACGCTATGCACCCTTGAATTAAATCGCATTCTATGTAATCTTTGTGGGCAACAGACCCCCCCCCCAAAAAAAAAAAAAAGAAGAAGAAAAAAAGCAAGAAAAAAAAAAGCCCGTTCCAATACCCTTTCCGCCAAATGCACGTAATGTATTGGTATTAAATCAGTTTAGATTTATAATTAGATCAACACAACAGTTACATGGAAATATCAATTAACTCTCTCTCTCTCTCTCTCTCTCTCTCTCTCTCTCTCTCTCTCTCTCTCTCTCTCTCTCTCTCTCTCTCTTAAATAACCTAAGTAAATCCGCAAAACAATTTCAATTAAAGGTTAATCTTGATAAAAGTAATATTATTAATATTATTGTTTTTAGGAAAGGGGGATACTTAGCAGCAAGGGAAGTGTGGGTTTACAATAGCTTAACAATGCCAGTAGTAAATGTCTATAAATACTTAGGTATTCTCTTCTCTACTCGTTTGAGTTTTACAGCAGCCTGCAGAGACCTTTCAGGGAAGGCTAAAAATAGTATGATTTATATTCTTAAGAAACTTAATGCTTTAGATAATAATTCTATGGAGCTTTTCGTTAAGATTTTTTGATATATACATTCAACCTAAATTACTTTACGGTTCTGAACTGTGGGGTCTTGACAGAAATGTGACCTCTAACTGTGATTCTGTTCATTTGTTTAGTCTTAAAAGATTTCTGGGAATAGATGCAAAGACCCCAAATGATTTAGTATATGACGAAACTAATAGATTTCTAATGTATATAAATTCGGCGATAAGGTGTATTCGTTAATGGTTGAAGCTATTAAAAATGAATGCGGATCGTTTACCAAGGAGATCATACAATATGTTAAGTGACTTAGATGTTCGTGCAAAATGTAACTGGGTGTCCAACATACGTTTCTTTCTTTATGAGCCTGGTTTTGGATATGTCTGGGAATCCCAGGGAGTTGGTCATGAAAGTGTATTTGTAAAATGTCTCCGCCAAAGATTAATTGATTGTCGATGGCAAAACTGGAATAATCGTATTGGGACTAGTGACAGATTTAAGATATATAGAGGTTATAATTCTGACCATATAGTTAAAACTTATCTTGCTTTAAATTTGGAAAAAAAACATTTACGTTACGCCATGGCTAAATTTAGACTAGGTATATCCCCAATTAACGAACATTTTTATCGTTATAGAACTGTGAATGGTAATGAGCTTTTATGTCCTTTGTGTAAGAACTCAAATGAGGATGAGATTCATTTTGTCCTGGTATGTCCTGTTTTGAATGACCTCCGTGGTGTAGAGTGGCACAGTGGTAGCGCGTTCGCTTCGTGTCAAGTAAACCCGAGTTCGAACCTGGGTACAGGGGATTTTTTCCTCTCATTCTGCACTAGGCCTTAACGGTCTGAACGTGGAGTCTTTCGGATGAGACGATAAACCGAGGTCCCGTGTGCCCATGCACTTAGCATACGTTAAACCCAGTGGCAACGAAAAAGTTGTCATTTGGTCAAAATTTACCCCCCCCCCCTCTCCCCTCCCTCATCAGTGACAAAAATCGCAAGCAAAAAACAAAACAAAAGTATTGGGTGGCGCGCCTCTGGCTGCGACGCGCTCTCCAGGTGGGAGCAACCCGAATTTCACAGAGACGCCTCTGTGACTATAAAGTACCTAATACCTAATACCTAATACTAAACGATATATACTTACAAAATATTATGTAAATGCATGCTTGTTTTATATTTTGTTTGCTGATGGCTTGTACTGGAAAAAGAACTGTTCGTAATCTCACTGTATATGAGAATGTCTGTTATCATGACTGTTCATATTATTTTCAATCATATTTGTACTACCGGTGCATGGTTTTAAATTCTATTGTATTGTAAAATATTGTACCGCCCCTCATTCATATGGGGCTTTGGACTTCTTGGATTAAACATCTGGAGACTGAAGTCTGAAGTCTCTCTCTCTCTCTCTCTCTCTCTCTCTCTCTCTCTCTCTCTCTCTCTCTCTCTCTCTCTCTCTCTCTCTCTCTCTCTCTCTCTCTCTCTCTCTCTCTCTCTCTCTCTCTCTCTCTCTCTCTCTCTCTCTCTCTCTCTCTCTCTCTCTCTCTCTCTCTCTCTCTCTCTCTCTCTCTCTCTCTCTCTCTCTCTCTCTCTCTCTCTGGATTCAGGGAAAAACATTCTTGCCACACAATGCTCACTAACATTATAGAAGAATGGCACCTTAATATTAACAATGACGTATTCACTGGTTCACTTTTTGTAGATTTTGCAAAAGCCTTTGACACTATAGATCACACCCTTCTTTTAACAAAACTTTCTTTGTATGGCTTACATTCCAACTCTGTCAACCTGATAGCAAACTTCCTTAGCAATAGAACTCAGACAGTGACCCAAGATTTTGTAATGTCATCGCTTATGCCCATCAAATATGGAGTACCCCAAGGATCGGTATTAGGGCCTATCTTATTCTCAATTTATATAAATGATTTACCCCTCCACCTAAAATCCCAATGCGAACTCTTTGCTGACGATACAACCCTTCACGCAAAAGATGGAAATCCAAACAACGTATGCATCTTCCTCCAAAAGGACATAGATAACCTTACAACATGGACAGAAAAGAATAACATGGCAATTCATCCTAGTAAATCTAAATTCATGTTAATAACTACTCGACAAAAAAGACAAAACTTAAAAGATAATCTGCCTAAACTCAAAATTTATGACAGTCTTCTTAAAGAAGTAGATTCATGTAAATTACTGGGTGTAACTATTGATAACAATTTATCATGGTCTAAGCACATCTCTGTCATTTGTAAAAAAATAGCTAAGAAAATATTCCAACTTAATAGAATAAAGCATTTCCTAGATGATCATACACGAAAACTCTTTTTTAATGCATATATTCAGCCCGAAATAGATTATGCTTCTACGTGTTGGGATCTTGCTAGCGAAAACTGCTTAAAGCCGCTAAAAAGACTCTACAAGCGCGTTCTTAAAATTGTTCTTCTTAAGACTTCTTCCCTACAAAATAATGATTATAAGGAACTAGGCATTCTTCCAATAGATTCTAAGTTGAACCTTAATAAAGATGTTTTCATGTACAAAATTATGCATAAACTGACACCAACCTACTTATGCAACCGATTTCCTATTACTAACATTCGAAACAAAAGTAAAGTATATATTCCTCGCCCCAGAACAAACCTGTTTATGACCTCCCTTGCCTACTCTGGTAGCAAACTGTGGAATGATATGGAAAATATCAATACAAATATAGCAAGTGTCTCATCTTTTAAGAGAACATACCATAAACACCTCTTAAACAAGCTCTAAATGATCATATTTATTTCACTTCCATATCTATTGGTGTTGCAAAACAACG